>CATIXQ010000032.1:4272340-4316899 GCA_949711755.1 Leptidea juvernica
ACTTTTAGGTTACCTGGAAGAGATAGCTTAATAGCGATAAGGTCGCCGGAAATTTCCGTCGGAAATTTTTTATAATGGTCTTACACAAAGCTTGAAAACGTTAAAAGTTTAACTATCTCGGCAGGTTTTGTTTAATGATGAAACTTAAATTACATACAATAAAGGATATGCTAATTAATACGTAAGAATAAACTTAAGAAACAACCATTTCTTTACGCTCCGTGATTTGTGAAGTAAAAGTAAATAAGGAAAAAGTACACTTTTAAATGTTTTAATTGGAGGTTCTGTGCAGTTTCACTTCTTTTGCACCTAAGTATATGCACAGAGTTAACACACGTTAATAAAATATTTATAATAATGTTTGAAATCATAAGTGAAACATAATAATTAAAGCCAATACTTGTATAATATTTATATAAAGATAAAACCCTTAATTCAGTCATCAGTTCTATATTGATCTGGTTTTGTCTTGAAGAAATCCAATAAAATGTTTTCAAATATATCTCCAATATTTTTTTTTAATTTTTATTTTGTAGTATTAAAATCCACATAAGTTTGTGGTTTGTAACTAAAAAATTCAGTTAATACTAATTGATATGGCTGATCACAATTTGTTATTTTTTTTTCTAATTTTCAGTCTTAAGCTTCAAGCCAACATTACATCTTAGGTCGTTTTGTGACGCGAAAGTACTAAAATTATATTTTCTCTGTTATGGATAGATTTGAACGCTAAATATCAAGTAAGTCACTTATGCGTTCTATGTTTATCTGATATCAATAATAATATATAAATACAAGTATGAGGCATTCCTGCGTCCGATAAAGTTTGGCATGATGAGTTATTATATAAAATAAAGGAAAAGCTGCCTCATTCCTTCTTCTCCATCCTTCGATCGTACCTCACTGATAGATGCCTTGAAATCAAATTTAATAACGATATATATAAAACTAGCTGCCCCGACAGACGTTGTTCTGTAGATAGTAAAAAAATAACTATTTTATATTTCAAAACATCAAAAATTATTTCGTAAATATGCTCCCTGTTGTTAGAATGAAATTGTTTCACAGCGGAACTGTCAAACCGTGCGTCACTAAATTCTCTCATAGAAAATATGTCGATACAAAACAAATATTGAAAATAAAAATATTTATGGGTCCCAAATCGAAATAAAAACTACCCTATCTCTCAAGTTGGACCAAACTGCACTCCATGAAGTAATCACCATTAAAATCCGTTCATTAGTTTAGGAGTCCATTGAGGACAAACATTGTGACACGAGATTTTTATATATTAAGATGTATGTTATTCGCTCAGGGGTGCCTCAAGAAAGTTTCTTGGGTCCAGTCTTTTACCTTGTGCTGTTTTTTCCTAAATCAGGGTTTCCTCAGGGCTCACATCTTGGTCCTGTTCTTTTTAACGCTTTTATTAATGATATTTTGGATCAAATAAATGTTTCGCATAGGTTTGTTTGTGTCGAGGACTGGAGGCCACACCCCCCCCCCTCCACCCGAATATGACAGCGGGACTAAAAAAGATTTTACCCCGGGAGGGTACCGGCTCTACTAGAGTCGGAGAATCCCTCCCCGAGCATTCTCACTCGGGCTGCCTGTCGTATTCTGGGGAGGGCATAAAACCCCGTATGTCCGAGGACAAACGAGGCAGTAACACCATGGTACCCCGTTCCACGCTCTACGTGGACTTTGGGAATATCAGGGGAAATCTCTCCAAATTAAACGCCGTCCACCAACACCTCCAGACGGCGCAGCCAGCCATGTGTTTCCTTCTGGAGACGATCTCCTGTGTGCTCTTTTTGCCTCTAACTCGACTATTGACGACAACGGAAAAACACCGCCGACTATCCAGCGGTGTCAGAGCTCTATGCATAAAGTACAGTTCAGACTAAAACTATTAGGCGAGCTTAGATTTCATCATTCTCGCAAAACTTCCATCATTTAGGCTTCCCGAGAGCTTATGCAAGTGGACCTCCAGCTTCCTCACAGGGCGCAGCATACAGGTCGTTATAGACGGTTATTGCTCGAACCCCAAGTACGTGAACGCTGGAGTGCCCCAAGTCTGTGTACTATCTCCCACACTGTTTCTTCTGCATATCAATGATTGGATTGGAGGTGTCCAACATATAGCAATGTTGTTATGCAGACGACAGCACGGGCGATGCCGTATACATGGGCCATGCAGGTCTCTCTAGGGAACTCGTGACCAAGTGCCGGGATAAACTTATGTCTTCTATCGAGTCCTCTCTTGAGAAGGTTTTTTTGTTATTATTTTCACACTACTGTTAATGTTGCTTACAACTGTAAAGATATGTCGTATTGTACTATCCCTTGTGTACTTGCTAAAATTTTTATTGTATAATGATGTGTTATTGGTGTAACTATCTAAATAAATAAATAAATTCCTATAATCTATTATCTTTGTCTGCTAGGTGGCACTACTGATATATTGTGAAACTAAACCGATATGTTTAGTCTATTCATTAGTTGCAATTAGCATGTTCCGCGAATTTTGGTCTTACTGATAACGCTACTATAGTCGTCTCGAACCTAACGACTAAAAAAGCCTTACATAACCGAGCATGACAGCCTCATTCATATTCAATACTCACAAATATAAGTGCTCAAAAGTTTTGTTAGAAAGATATTAATCATTTTCAAAATTCTCAGTATTATTATCATATTATTATAAGTTCACTAAACTAAATACTTTTTCAGATGCACTCTTGTATATACAATTTGTGAATACAGGTTAAACTAATAACGATAATAACGGGGCTCACGAGCAATTACCGCGCAAATGTACCTTTACCAGAACTATAATGTTTAATGTTAGAATAACTTTATTTAATTCTGTTGCGGCCCAACCGTGATTACGTAATAATTTGGAATGAATGCTAAAATTTAAACGTAAAATTTGTGTGGCAGTCGCTAATTATACACTAAGCTTTAACAATTTGTTATTTTTTAAGTAATAACCCACATTTCTGGGATTAATTACACAAATTAAATTTATAAACAAAATTTATGATCGTTGCATGACTCGAACCCGTGACCTCGGTTACCACTCTAAAGTAGATCCTGTAGATGATGACACAATCAGAGAGTTAAATAAAGACAAATATAATATTTATGAACTTTATTTCACTCGAACGGTTGTCTCAGTGGAAGAGCCCTCGCATGTAACGCAAGAAGTCATGGATTCGGATCCCGCAACGTTCATAAATTTTGTTTTTAAATTTAATTTGTATACACTAAGCTTACTATTAATCATTTTTTATCAAAATAAGCATAATTACATCATTGAATACAATGTGGTTTATAATTTAATTTGTTGTGTGAAATCCTAGTTACTACCCGACTATTATTTTCTTAATATTTAGAGTTGAAACAATTATTAATTGGATTCAATCCGATTTTCATTCAGGCGAAATTAATATAAATCTATCACATAAGTGAATTATAATAATGTAAGATTTTACAAATCATTTCTAAGACTTTGGTCCGAATATAGGACTCGTTAAGATAACTTGAAATAAATTTAATTATGAATGGTAATGGAGACTGTGAAGTTGCTCTTGAGAGCTCCCAAACGTCTTTATCCAATTTATTTAACGATCAAGACTCGCTCATTAGAGTCTGTAGTGGACAAGACGAAGAATGACGTGCATTTTCATCGTTAGTCTAGAGTACCTGGCTTGCTTGCCCAGTACTAAGTAGAAAACTATAATGTCTCTCACCTGTAATAGTGTTTTTCTACTCTCTTTATATATATATATATATATATATATATATATTTTTAAAATCACAAGAATATATTTTATTTAACACAGATTGCTCAGAGAATGAGACAACACAATCAATAGTCAATAGTCATAATATGAATAACAGGTTCCAAATTACTAGGTTTTTTGCAAATCCTGAGCAGAATGCCAAAAATATAATTTGGATAGAACACAAAGTTTGGAAAATTTGAGTTTTAATCATCAAAATTGGACTTCACCAAAACCACCAGCCATTTGTATCATATTTATAATTATGTAAGAGACAAACAAAACGCAAGTACGCATGGGGCAAATATAAGATGAAAAAAACAAAGGCAAAAAATACAGCTTGTAATATATTTACCGTACAATGCAAATGACAGTTAATGGTGTTCACACAAAGGAAATATCGCAGGAAAAAACAATATTAACGTGAAATGTACGTTTGTTCCGCGAATGTTCAATAAATGAACAATAAACGTTCAGTACCATAAGTGTTTGAAGTTTTTATACTCAGCATATTATATAATTTTGATACGACACAATATTCACGTAAGTTTGAACAGTTTTTTTTAAATCCTTTAATTTTATGTTGTATATTTTAATGATGAATACTATTATGATATGGATATTGGTAACACGCTCTCTTTCATTTTCTCCATCTCATCTCTCGTTTTAATTTAATTTAATAAGTACAGTTTCGATCATACCTCTTCCCCCAACTTTCCCCGAGTCCTTCAACATGCCTACTTCAATCGTCTGAGAGTCATCGCGAATGAAGGTCGAATCAATGCGCTAATTGCGCACACGCATTGTGCCTAATGGCTTATTTTCTACTTTGATACTTAATTAATTATTAAGACAATTTAACCAATAGTGAGTGACAGTGATTGATGTAAGAATATCGCTTATGACTAACACTGTTTCGGCATCATGGAGCCAGAGAATCAGGCGGCCATATTAACCATTAACCTCGACCTCGCCAGTACGTCGGTAAAGGTAATGCATAAGGTTATAATATATAATGCCGGCCCACATTCTAGCGCTGTACAAAATGCAGGACCAGCCACACATGGAGTATTGCTGTCATCTCTGGTCTGGCACACCCCAGTATCAGCTCGATCCATTTGATCTCTTGCAACACAGAGCAGCTTGAATTGTCGGGGACCCAGTGCTCTGTGAACGGCTGGATCACTTGGCGTTGCGTAGAGACATCGCTTCATTGTGTGTCCTCTACCGCATTTATCTTGGGAAGTGTTCCGAAGAGCTGTTTCACCTGATTCCTTCCTCTGGTGTTGCAAGAGAATGTGGGCGGCGGTGATCACTTAACACCAGATGACCCGTACGCTCGTTTGTCCTCCTTTTCCATAAAAAAAATTATTAATCATTGTTCGCATCTATTTGTTTGGTTCTAGGGGCAAATTAATAGCCTCCTTCTATATACAGTCCTCTTAAATCCAAATATAATATATTAACCGCATTTTGTCGCAAATTCGCCTAAATGAATGGTCGTCTATCCTCCAGATAAGTATGTAGTATATTGAGCAAACCAAATTGAGTCCTTGAGATATTAAAAAAAAACTAATGTAATTCATAATCGAGTTACAGTTAAAACCTACACCCACTGAATCAGCTTGCTTTCTAAACAATTATTTCGTTAACGTTGGAAAATATTTAGCTATTGGAATCTCAACACCTCCTCATATTATTGAGCAATAATTAAATATATGCTAAGCAAAAATCGTCTGTATGATACCACAAAATTATATGAAGATGCGGACCTTTTATCCGTAAGAAAATTATATATATTGCAATGCATACTAAAAATACACAAAACTAAATCTATAGATCCATTGATTTTAAATAAACGCAAAAAAAATACAGTAGTTAAATGTAAATTTACTAAAACTAAATTTGCGTCTAAACAATTTAATGCACAGGCTACTAAATTATACAATACCGCAAATAAAATCTTAAATATATACACAAAGACATATAGGGAATGTAAAACTAGCGTTACTAAATGGCTGAAAACTCTTAATTATTTAGAAACTGAAAACTTGCTAAATTAATTATAATATGAGTAAAATAGTGTAAATGTGTATTCTAAAAAAAAAAACTATATTTTATTAATTTTGTTAATCTAAATATCGTACTTTAAACATTTTACTATTATATATAAATATTCGTAAAACTACAAATTACCTTAGTTCATAGTTACAGTGGTCGCACATTCTTGAGACGATGACAAGTGTTTTTGTGTAGGTATGTTATTTACAAGTTTAGTGTGAGCCACGCAAATATTAATCTACCTTCAATATTGAAACAATTTTTAGTTTGTTTATTTTATGCCTAAGATTGGTTTATTTAAGTATAATTTATGTTTTTGTTAAATGTGTAAGCATTCTTATCCGTTGGAAAGAGCGGTCTTCCCTAACACAGGTTCTGCGAACTTAAAAGGGAAGTCCTTCAAATACTATTTCCTAAAATGATAAATAAATAAATTTTTGATTTGATTTTTGATTTGAGTTACTGAAAAAAACTCAGCAATATTATCGAAAATAATACGGCAAAACCTGAAATAGTTTCTGGAAACTTCTATAGAAATGAATTATTCATAAATAATGGTATAAGTATTCAACCTTAGATCATTTGTGCGTCTAGATAGACTCTGAAAGCTGTGAAAACATCGAACAAAATTAGGTTGACAGTAACCTCTATTTTGATCAATGCACGCACACTAATACAAAGTGATATAGAAATCGCGAGTGTAAATGTAGCTTGTCACGCACACCAGTGGGACCTTCTTTGTCACCGGATGCCGGCTAGATTATGACTACCACAACGGCGCCTATTTCTGCCATGAAGCAGTATTGTTTAAGCATTATTGTATTTCGGTCTAAAGGGCACCGTAGCTAGTGAAATTACTGGGCAAATGACAGTTGTAGTGCCGCTCAGAATTTTTGGTTCTTTCAATAATGCTGAGCGGCACTGCATTGTGAAAGGCAGGGCAATTACCATCAGTCGAACGCCCTGCTCGTCTCTTCTCTTATTTTCTTAAAAAACACTAAAGTTATAAACCTGGCCTGTTTCCATAGGTTGTCTAGCAGCACGAGTTTCTCCCTATTTAGAACTATAAATTATCTAAGTATTTAACAATAAAAAGATGATAGTAATTTAACTTCTAATTAATATTAAGGCCAATTCAACATCATTGGTTTCGTCTTACACAAAGTTTTTACATGAAATATTATCTGCCGAAAGACAAACAGATTATAAATTTTCTTCTTAATGAATGACTATTAAAACTTGTTAATAGAGATGGACAATACGCTTTGTTTGATCTTGAAAGGTAAAATTTTCGCAACAAAGTGAATGCTAATTAAGAAATGTGAGACCAAGAAACAACAGTGGATTTTGTAGCGTAAAGAAAATTAAGTCTCAAAAGTCTTAAATTGCATAATTTATAAACGTCTCTGTGAACAATCACCCTTGGCCCTGCTATGTCATCAATGTAATTAAACTTGATGAGTTTTTGACAGAATTGATAGATTTTTCTGTGGAAAATATACCTATTCCTTATTTTTATCATCTTCCACCCAAAGCGGGTAACACCGGGTTTATATTTTATAGACTTAGAATATACTATCGTATAGGCAACCAAAGCCAAAGTAAAAAATAGCCCTGATAGAACAGGTACCAAACAGGTACGACTAATTTGCATGACGAGTGACGAGAAAATGTGAATTATGATATTGGCATCGGCAATTTTAAATTATAAATTTTTATTTTTAGTTTAAATCTATGCGTTGTATTGGGTTTATAGCTATTAATAAAGTTTTATTATTATTTATTAAAACTTTTATTATTATTATTAAAGCGTACGAGATAGAAGAATATCTCTAACGGAGATACAGCAAGATAGAAAAGGAAAGCGAATCATTTGACCGCGTGCAACGCAGAGCAGCTCGAGTTGTCAGGGATCCAGTGCTCTGTGGACGGCTAGATCATTTGGCGTTCATATTCATTTATTTGCTATTAAAAGGGAGGTACAAATTTGGTCTTACAATAGCTTAAAGTATCTCCTATTTAGCCATTACCGCATTAATAGCATGCAAACTTGGTCTTGGGCAAAAATTTTATAACAATATAAATTAATTTATTTTATATAATACAAAATATAATAGATAAGAATAATCCACTTAGAATGCAATGTCAAAATCCTTTACTCTTTGTGTTCAAAAAACTCTTCTATAGAATAAAATGTGTGTTTGAAGAAGCCAACTGTGTAAGGATACTTTAAATTTTGAAAAAGGTAACAACTTAAATGAATCAGGGATCTTATTGAAAATTTTCATGCCCATCCAGAAGCAATTTTTCTGAAATAAAGTGCTATGTGGAACGACCCTAGTCACTAACCTATCACCTTTCCTAGGTATTCTAGTACTGTAGGTCATACGCATTTGCTGTAAGTATAGCACACTGTGATTTTCCTTTACAAATTTTGCCATCTCGTAAATGTATACATCGGCGTTGCGTAGAGACGCCACTTCATTGTGTGTTTTATACCGCAATTATCACGGGAAGTGTGACTTCATTCTGCCGCCGAACACCAACTTTGCACAACACGAGCTTCCTTGAGCGGTGTTACCGGGACGATACGAAATGGGTACCTTCAAAAAAAGCGCGTAAACCTTCTTCAAAGGCTAGCAATGCTCCTTTGACTAATCTAGTGTTGCAAAAAAATGTTGGCGGCGGTGATCACTTGCTCGTTTGTCCTCCTTTTACGTAAAAAAATACATTGTGATCGTAACCGATTTTGATTGACAAGTCGTAATCAGTCAGCTATGCTTGGATTTAGCTCCATATTATTTTCAATATTTAATCACAAGCTAACGCAAATAATGACAATTATGGAAGGTCACGCAATATCGAGCTGTCGAGTCGTCTATACAATAGTACATTCTAGGTACAGTTAACCGTAGTAGTAAAACAGCATAGTTGTTGACAATGTTTGTATAAGGTGGGAAATATACTTAATACCTATTATTCTGCATGGCTTTAATATGTACATATAACAGATTTCGTTTCTCTAAGAAAAATCCGTTAAAGTAATTTTTAGTGGCCGTCAGTTCGTCTTTGCATTTTTTTTTTCAATAGTTCTGTTAACCAGCGACTCAGTGAAACTTCTTTAGCGGCGTTGAGCCCTTTTCTGGGGATTGGTCTTGTTTCGTAATGTCATAAAAAAAGTATAACTCGATTAAGCCACATCCATACAGATTCATTCTTATCAGAATGCTCATATATCTTAGGGCGATATTATCAAAAGCTACCATTTACATGTTTCAAACATTTTTAAAGTTTGAATACAAAGTAAAATGGTGTCTGTTTAATTTTTGTTCATAATTAAAGATGTTTCATTACCAAAATTATATCTTGACGTAATACAACATAAAACAAAGTAGTTTTGCAGTTTTCGCAAATAAACAAACTTATCATTTATTTGAAAAGTTGTTGTGCTTAAACGAGTGATAAATGAGTTGAGTTCACAATTTTGCGTGCACTTAACGAAGCGAAGCATTCGAGCTTTATGTCACTTTGAGGTAACTTTATACTTTGAATAGGTAACTTTTGATAAAAACAATCGTTAATATATGTTTTCTGAAAATAAATTTATTAATTTCGTATCAATTATGACTATTTGTTAGATAATAAAAGTATTAGTTGACAATTTATATTTTTAATCTAGATTTCATATCACATGATCCATCTACAATATGATCTAGCGTAATACGATACAAACCCTATATACATAGCACTGTGCCCGGAGATTTAAGGCGAAGAGTAAACAGAAAACACGCAAACAAGGTGTTTTAAGTCAAGTTTTTTGGTGAAAATATAGCATTTCGAGCTATAAACATTACTTAATCCTGTTACACATATCCTTAAGTCTTATTTGTAGGTTGCTAATGCTTGCTGTTGGTTATAGTTAACACTCCAGAGCCTTTTTGGACAACCACTTTTCCTTGCAGTTAAACAAGTTTTTTGGGATGGCAAGACGCATTATATTAGTACAACTCTCAGAAAAGTTATTCTTATAGCTTGTACTTTTTTGTGTAGGTATATTTATTCAGATTGGTAATGAATAACGAGGATCGTAAGCATATAAACTATTTTACACGCAAGAATTTTGAAAATATTGGCTTTGTTACATAGATGGCGGGCCGGAAGCCGTGAACTCATATCGCTCAAGGTCGCTGGCATTTAGTGTCGCCTTAAGATAGAATAGCTATGCCTGTAAATATACCACACTATTCAAAATGGAATAATATTAGAACACTGCTAATTTGCGGCAGGAATAAAATCTGTTAGAAGCACAGAGCAGGTAAAACTGTTCTGTGGGTAGAAGTATAGCCCCGGACGAACACTGCACGTACAATAAACTCTATTGCAGCAATATAAGAAAATTCATCGTTTTTTTTATAGAAAAGGAGGACAAACGAGCGTACTGTTATATATGCACATATGTATGCTTTAATGCAGACATAACATTAGCGTCAGCACTTTAAGACCAAGGCGTCACTTAATAAAATATAAAGGCAGTCAGTCTCCTTCCGAATCCTGAGCCACTCATACATTTAAATTATATTTTCTAGTTCTAAATAAATTTCTTTTTTAAAAGTTCGTTTTTAATATTCCGTCTAACAAATGGTGGCAGCGCAAAGGATTTAAAATTTTATAAATCTGCGGTAAACGCCTCAAGTGAAAAGTTATAGTGATACTAAAAAGTGCAAAAGTGAAAATAATATCTGTGTTGGTTGGTTTTAATAAGTGTTTAATAAAATAGTACTAATCCAGAGTACTATACAAATCTTAGTGACCGCCTGAATCCAATGGTTGTGAACTGCTAACAAGCTTCGACCTGCTATACCGGAAAGAAATAACTATCTACGTGGTGCTTTCCAACATCGCTGAATCTTCTTCTCTTCATCAACGCCGAGTCCTCTGGTACCTAACGATTTACCATAAATTGTGCCAATTATGACTCGATTTGAATTCGCCGTGAATATGGCCGTGGTCCTGTAAGTCTTCAAATTTTAAATATTTCAAGTGTGAAAGTGCAAAACCCACAATAACTGAGATAATTAATAGACATATTTCTAAAACTACAGTGAAAGTGCAAGGTGTGAGGTCTAACAATACTTTATCCAAAGTTTATTGCATAAATATTATACTAAAGAGCGTTTTTGTCATCTACATTCTAATTTAATTACAACATCTTAGGTTCCGAGAACATTTTGTCGAGTAGCTTATCGCATCGAATTTATAAACAATCTGGGTGGTCGTCTATCACACCGTAGTACATTTTAAATTTTATAAGTGAATATTTTATTTAATTAAACATGTCGGTTAAAGAATCTCAAATTAAACATGAAAAAAATGAGTTACAAATTAGCACTTTATTGAAATTCATTAGTTCTTTTGATGGGACACGCGAAAAATTAAATTCTTTTATTAATAATTGCAATAATGCTATTGGACTAGCACCAGATTCTCAAAAATCGATTTTATTTAAATTCATACTTTCTCAACTTGAGGGCAAAGCGGAATTAGCTTGCTCTATTAAGGAATTCGACAATTGGGATCAACTTAGCGATTTTCTCAAAACACAATTTGGAGAAAGAAAGCATTATGCACACCTTTTACTTGAATTGCAGGAATGTCAACAAAATAATACAGAATCAGTGTCACAATTTTCTTTACGCGTAAAGACATGTGTTTCAAAACTTTTAACAGAAGTAACTATATCGAATAAGAAGAAATCAGAGTTAACCGGTCGAATGGCAGCCATGGAAGACCTAGCTCTCCATACCTTTTTATTGGGTCTTAAACCCGAAATTTCAAATTTAGTTCGTTGTAAAGATCCACTAAATCTCAATGAAGCAATTAACCTAGCAGACTCAGAAGAGAAAATTTTAAATTTATTTCATAAAAGAAGTTCTCACCAATTATCATTACACCGATCAACTCCTAAACCCCAACAGCCATTTAAGGGCCCTACACATAATAATACCCAAAAATTTCAAATCACAAGGCAGTTTGAGAACAGAAGCCCATTCTGTCACTACTGTAAAAAACAAGGTCATTCAATAGAAAAATAGAAATTCACAAAATTGTTTTAGACGACAATTTAATAACAACAGACTACAACTAACCAGACCCAGAGCAGATTATGTTAATTTTGTCATAAATGAAAACTTTAATAATGATAACTCAGAGCCACGACAACTATGCTCTAATGATAATAACGACCAACAGCTTACCCATTTAAACGCGTAGTGGGCTCGCGAAGGTGTCACGCGAAGCCCTGCAATAAAAATCTCAAATCAAAAAATTGTTTCGACACCACTCCCACTTTCAAGGCTACACGACAGGGTAACCAGCCCCAAAACGGAAGCCTAACCCTCAAGGCTGCACGACAGGGTAACCAGCCCCAAAAGGGAAGCCTAACTCTCAAGGCTACACGACAGGGTAACCAGCCCGAAAACGGAAGCCTAACTCTCAAGGCTACACAACAGGGTAACCAGCCCCAAAACGGAAGCCTGAAGTCAAATCCTCAGCATCCAATACCTAAAAAAGAAGAAAAAGTATTAAAATCTTACAACGTTAACACAAATCCATTAAAAAATTACTTACCTTATATTTAAATCCAAACATCTCTCTCCTCAGAACCCTTTCGACTGCTTGTCGACAGTGGAGCTACAATTAGTCTTATTAAAATGCATATAATAGAAAATATGCCCGAGGTGAATAAAAACATTATAACATTCAGTGGCTTAGGAAATACCGACAATCCAATCAATTCGTTAGGTTGTATATCTATCAAAATTAATTCAATAGAACATGATTTCCACCTCATACCTAATTTCGACTTTCCATACGACGGTATTATCGGAAATGATTTCCTTTCTTTACATAAAAGTAAAATAGATTATACTTTGAAGGAACTTAGTATTGATGACGTAAAATTCAATTTAAAATTTAATAACCCCATTTATACAATTGCGTCTAGAACCAAAACGGTAATGCTCAGTACATAATCCCGAAATCAAAGAAGGTCTCATTCTAGATCAACATATTATGGATTCTCTATTAATCGCTAACTGTATTGTTAAAGTAAAACCTAATTCTAGAATTAATATATCCGTGGTAAATACATCCGAAAATCAAATAGAGATAAATTCAGACCTCAAATAAATAATTAATCCTTTAGAGTACAATGAAAATAACTCTATATTTTATTCGAATATTAATGATCAAAATATTTCAGATAGAACTGATAAAGTTTTAGATCTTTTGAGAGTATCCCATTTAAATTGCGAAGAAAGAAACGCTCTATTTGATTTATGTTCCACATTCTCTGATATATTTCATTTGCCTAGTGATAAGTTAACTTTTACAGAAGGTATTCAGTATGAAATTAAAACATCCTCCTCAATCCCTATACATACAAAATCCTATCGATTCCCTGACATTCACAAAGGTGAGGTTCAATCACAAATTAACAAAATGCTAGAAGAAGGAATTATTAAACCTTCAACTTCCCCTTGGTCATCTCCAATCTGGGTCGTCCCAAAAAAGATGGATGCATCCGGAAGAAGGAAGTGGCGGATAGTAATCGACTACCGCAAACTAAATGATATCACAATCGGTGATTCTTATCCTATCCCAAACATATCCGATATATTAGACCAGTTGGGCAAATGTAAATATTTCAGTACTCTTGATCTTGCGTCGGGCTTCCATCAAATTAAAATGTCGCCCCAGGATGTACCCAAAACAGCCTTCTCAGTTCCACAAGGTCATTTTGAATTCACTAGAATGCCCTTTGGACTAAAAAATGCACCTGCAACATTTCAAAGACTTATGAATTCTGCCCTATCTGGGTTACAAGGTATACAATGCTTTGTCTACTTGGATGACATTGTAATCTACTCCTTCGATCTTGATCAGCACATAAACAACCTCTCTAATGTATTTGACAGGCTCCGCACCTACGGGTTAAAGTTGCAACCTGACAAGTGCGAATTTCTCCGCAAGGAAGTTTCCTACCTTGGACATATCATTACTGATGACGGGGTAAAACTTTCCTACACCCCAGTGCCCTAAGGACATAAAGTCCTTCCTTGGATTAGTTTCCTATTATCGCAGGTTCATTCCTGATATGTCAAAACTAGCTAAACCTTTAACCAAACTCCTTAAAAAGGACGTCCCATTTCTGCGGAATAATGAACAGGAATTATCTTTTAAAAAATTAAAAAATTCTCTTATTTCCGCACCTGTTCTAGCTTATCCTGATTTCACTAAAGCCTTTACTTACATGTGACGCTTCAAATTTCGCAATATCTGCTATACTTTCACAAGGATCCATTGGCAAAGATCGCCCCATTGCATTTTCTCCAAGAATATTAAATAAAGCTGAATGCAATTACAGCGTTACTGAAAAAGAATGTCTAGCGATCATTTATGGTACCAAAGTTTTCCGTCCCTACCTTTATGGTAGACGATTCAAAATTATAACAGATCACCGTCCACTCAAGTGGCTCTTTAATTGTAAAGACCCGGGCTCCAAGCTCGTTAGATGGAGGCTCAAACTTGAAGAATTTGACTACGAGATTGAATATAAAAAGGGTAAAATAAACACTAACGCAGATGCATCGTCACGATACCCAATTAATCCATTAATTTCTAAAGATCCAACTGATAATGCTGAAGATGAAGTGAGAGATCAAAGACCAAATTCACCCCATCAATCTATCCCTAGTTTGCCAGATCAAAACCTTGAAGATATAGATCTTATATTGATAATAGTATCAACAGATTTTGACCCAGCTAATTTGAGTCCTTTAAATTTATCGCCCTCTGCGATTCCATTCTTTACGTCAGACAATTCACCTCATGAAACTTATTCTGATCCACAACCTTCTACTAGTAACCAAAATCCTGAAAACTTACCTTCACATATTCCTAATGACACCGATCTCCTTCAATCTTTACCTGAAAACTTACCAGTATCCGCTAGTCCATCAACTAGCGTCACTAGCCAGATAGCTGAAAATCAAACAAATATTAGTGAAGATTATTCCAATTATTTAAAATGTATTAAAGATAAAAACAAGATTTTTAATACATATATAAAAGAGCACAACGAGAGCCTTCTTAAGAGTTCTGCAAATGTAATTCTTCTTCCAGTATCAATAGATTTTGATGAGTCGAATCCTTACCTTTCTGACTTAATCTCTGCCTCAGAGAATGTCAATGTTGTAGAAGGAGAACGTGAACTGCATTCGTTTAAAATATCTGAAATCAATGGTAAAATTTACTATTTTCTATTTACTAAAGTTTATTTCTTTGATACTTGTACCTACCCTGATATATTTAAAGCATTAAAATCTGCTGGAGACAGTATTCAACTTACCGGCACAATCAATGAGATAGCTATTTCCGACTTTAGGAATTCATTTGAACAACATTCATTTGTAAAAATATATAGTATGCTCATGTATCTTTTTGATGGTACAAATATAACAGTCAATATCCATCACAATAGTATAATATATCCCGTGCCTACAGAAATTACAAATATCTTGAAGGAGAACCGCGATATACCAATAGCGGGCCATTTAGGGTCAAACAGAATGTTTAACCGCGTAAAAGAACGTTATTTTTGGAAAAATATGAGATCAGACATAGAAAACTATGTAAAAAATTGCAAGTTTTGCCAAACCAATAAAGCCTTAAGAAAAATTAATAAATCACCTATGCAAATCACAACAACATCTTCTAGACCTTTCGATAGAATAAGTCTCGATATAGTGGGACCTTTGCCTGAAGCTGGAATTTATAAATTAAAATATATACTTACTTTACAAGATGACTTGACAAAATTTTCTATAGCTTACCCAATATCTAATGCTACGGCTGAAGAATCACGTGAATGTCTCGTTCATTTCATATCTTTATTTGGAATACCTAAATCAATTTTAACAGATCAAGGAACAAACTTTACAGCCGAACTTTTTAAGAAAACTTGTGAATTTTTAAAAATCAAGCAGATTTGGTCATCTCCTATCACCCTCAGACGCAAGGTGCTCTGGAGAGAAGTCATTCCACTTTAAAAGAATATTTAAAATCTTATATTAACGAAAACCAAAATAAATTGGCATAAATATGTATTTACTGCCATGCTGACATATAATAGCACCGTCCATACAACTACCCAATTTACACCTTTTGAATTTATTTTTGGGCACAAGCCCTACATTCCCGATTCCGTTTTTGATTTACGATCTGACGTCACATACCCAGAATATATTAAGATGCTTCACCATCGCCTTAAACTGTCTAGAGAAAAGGCCATACAAAATATTAACTCTTCAAAAGAAAAGTCAAAACATTATTATGATAAACATACTCGTCCAGTACAATATAAAGTCGGTGAATATGTGTATATTAAAAATCATGTAAGACTTCGGAAGGCGCTATCTCCTATATGGAAAGGTCCATATAAGATCGTCAAAATACATGGCAATAACACCTTATCTCTTCTTATAAGCCGAAGATATGTAAAACATCATTATGATGAAGTAAAACCTGCATACAACGCGGATACGTAACTAATTCTTCTTTTATTAATTATTAAGTTAAGTTTATTAATACTTATTTCATTTTATACAGCTATATTTTACTATATTATATTTTTATCATATACAAAGTTATAGGTTTATTTACATAAGCATGATAGTTTAGTTTAGTTTTGTCATTACAAAATGGTTAATACATACTGCGCCATAGCCGCTAGCGAGAATGAGTATATTAAATACATCAAGGAAGGTCCTGGCTTGCTCTTCGACCTAGTGGGCACTCTGAAGCTCATAGACGATTATCTTCATATAGTTATTCCGATAGATGTTACTTCTTTTGATCAAAATATTAAGTACACCCAGGATGTTTTAAACATTGTTAAATTACAGTGTCAGGAAAGTATAGAGATAGATATTTCCGTCTGTCAAAATATAATGCAACCCTTGTATTCACTCTATAATGATATACTTCGTGAGTATAATTCCATATCTCATATCATCTCTAGCGAGAGACCAAAAAGATCTGCATGGTTCTCTGGCGTCGGTGTAGTCTTTAAGCATTTATTCGGCACCCTTGATGAAGACGATGCGATAAATTACAACAGAGCAATAGAAACATTGTATGATAATGATAAACGGTTAGAGAATTCGATAAAGAAAACTATTCTAGTTTCGAAATCTGCTATTTCTAATATTAATCAATCTGTCAATGAAATATTGGAGAATCAATTTAAACTCAATGATGCCATTAATAGTTTATCTACAAATGTGAGAAATATATCGAATTTAGTTAATATAGATAGTTTCAAAGTAAAACTAATAAACATTTTAAATTGTCTTCAGTCACATTTGTTTACTCTTGCGTTTAAAATTGAAGACTTATTGAATTCTATTTTATTCATAAAAAGCAATACTCTACATCCATCTGTCTTAACACCCAAGCAATTATATAACGATTTATTAAATGTCTATAAAAATATACCTAAGTATAGGGACATACCTATTAATTTAGATTTAAATAATATTCATGTTTTGATTAATGTAGCAGATTTAATTTCATATTATTGTAATGGTAAACTGATTTTTATTGTTAAGATTCCATTAGTTAATGCCTTAGATTATAATGTTTATGATACTGTTCCTTTACCTATTCCGCATGAAGTTAATTCATCTTATTCATATGTTTGCATTATACCTACAGAACGATATCTGGCAATAAATACTGATAAGTCTACATTTACATATTTAAAGGATTTTAATGAGTGTAAAGTTATTTCTCCCAAAGTACACATATGTCAAATAACTAACATATTCTCTGTTCCTGGTAATCCGTCTTGTGAAATAGAAATTATGACAAAAGCTGTATCCAGTATTCCAAATACCTGCCAAACTAAATTTATACATGGTGATATAGATATTTGGCATAAACTCAATATTGCTGATTGGATATTTGTAGAATCAAATTTAAATAAAATAACAATAGAATGTAATCAGGATGTATTATTTGAAACAACCATTTCAGGAACAGGAAAACTTACCATTCCATATAATTGTACAGCTTATTTTAAGAATATTAAATTTAATAAGGTATCCAATCCAGAAATTAATATTCCACTCATAAAACCTACTTATAATAAAATATCTGATAAATGTTGTAATCTTAACCGCTTCAATATGTCCAAAATTAACTTTTCTGAAATTAGTAATATTAATCTACATCAGTTAAAAGATCTTAAATTTAACATAAAAGATATCAGTGATGACCTATATATTGCAAATCCTGTTGATACCTTTAGTGATAATTCAAATAATTCTGTTATAAGTATAGTTTCACTATTTCTAGTTGTATGTTTTATCGTAGTTTTTATATGTAAGAAATTATGTATCCTACTTTCAAAATATTTTGTAAAGGCTAAGGATTCTGAAGAAATAGATATTGAGTTTCAATCATCACCACCTCCACCGCAACTTAGAGTTGGTTAAAATATTCTGAAAACTTATCTTTATTATTTCCGATAAGTTTCCTCTTAAAGGGGAGTTGTTATATATGCACATATGTATGCTTTAATGCGGACATAACATTAGCGTCAGCACTTTAAGACCAAGTCACTTAATAAAATATAAAGGCAGTCAGTCTCCTTCCGAATCCTGAGCCACTCATACATTTCAATTATATTTTCTAGTTCTAAATAAATTTCTTTTTTAAAAGTTCGTTTTTAATATTCCGTCTAACAGTACGTAGCTGTCGTTGGTTCAAATAAGAGAAAAAAATATCTTGGGGGCCGCGGCCGGGGCTATCTACCTCCATTGTTATACATTAGTAGATTACGTTATCATTACTACTTATTTAGGTACGATATTGTTCATATAATAATAAAACTAACATATACCTGAATTTATGATAAAGCACTGAAGGTCAACAATAAAATCAGATAATGAGGTTATTTGACAAAGTAACATCATAATCTGTTATTTATACATCCTTTTTTTCATAAAATTTAATTTATTTCAATATTTATTGTGGTATATTTAACATTTTTTCCATACAAATATGATTTTTTATGAAGCATCCTAACACAAGCAATAAATTTAAGGTCCAAAGGTTGATTATCATTATAATCTCATTAGATAGAAGGTTGATAGGTTGATCATTTATATATCTTCTTCAGCTTACGTTTGATTAACTTTTATGATATACTAGCTGACCCGGCAAACGTTGTTTTGCCATATAAAGTATAATTCACGCGATAGTTTTATAAGTAATAAAATATTGCCTATATTATAGCCTGTACATCATTTTGTTCTATTGTCAATAGTTTTTGCAGCGCACGCAAAAATAGGTTTTCGATTTTACACCTTGTGTTACAAAATAGCAATTTTATTACGGATCCCTAATTATGAAAAAAAAAACATAGCCTATAGCCTTCCTCGATAAATGGACTACCCAACACTGAAATAATCATTCAAATCGGACCAGTAGTACCAGAAATTAGTGCGTTCAAACAAACAAACAAACAAACAAACAAACACTGCAGCTTTATAATATTAGTCCTATATTATAGCCTGTACATCATTTTGTTCTATTGTCAATAGTTTTTGCAGCGCACGCAAAAATAGGTTTTCGATTTTACACCTTGTGTTACAATATAGCAATTTTATTACGGATCCCTTATTATGAAAAAAAAAACATAGCCTATAGCCTTCCTCGATAAATGGACTACCCAACACTGAAAGAATCATTCAAATCGGACCAGTAGTACCAGAGATTAGTGCGTTCTAACAAACAAACAAACAAACACTGCAGCTTTATAATATTAAGTATAGATTTGATATATAAACTTTTCTTAACTTTGAAGATGAATCATAATATATAGGATGTTGCATAAATGTTATTTAAGTATTTTTTTAACAACGTAAAAAAGCTGCTCAAAATTTCTACTTTTTCCGATCATAATAGTTTCATTAATTAAATGAATTATTTATAATGACGATTCAAAAGCATTTATTTTAAGCCTGTTTGAATGAAGTTTATTTGAATTTGACTTTACAGCCTATCATTTGCACATTAACATGTACTTACTGCTTACTCGTACATACAAAACACATATTAATTGATAGAATAATTAATAAATATCAAAAACTAATTTAGGTAAATTTATAGCAAATTCATCTCTGATGGCAATTCGGAATCGACTGTTTAACCAAGTTAATAGCGTGGGCTGGATCGGCCTCTATTGTTTATGATACTGGCGGCTTACGTAGGTCATTATTTTATAGCTAGATGATAGCTGGTGCTATAAAAGCAATTTAGCCCAAATTATCACAGTGATTGTGATTATAGGCTGGATAGTTCTCGTCGAAGTGTAAATTAGTCATTAATTACTGTTGTTCACCTGCTTTGCGTACAAATACTTAAAGTTACTACTATATCTATTTAAAGACAAGATAAGTTATCATACCCACCATGAATGTGGGTGGCGGTGATCCATAGACACCACGTGACCCATACGATCGTTTGTTTTCCATAAAAAATAATGTACGTTCTACAAGTAAATTCATTTGTCACAAAAAAAAATTAACAAAAAACAACCGACTTCAAAACTTATTCCCAAATAATAGATATAATATGCACTAAAAAGTATGAGAATAACTGCGTATTTTTATACAATCTTATTAAATAATCTAACTCTAGTTACGATTATTGTTATTTTAAGATCGGTGTCCTCCCGCCGCGGCCCCGCTCTCCCCTCTCGCCACCTCACGTCACGCGTGCGACTCAAGCACATCTCACCTATAACTATGTATGTACTTACAAACCTACATTGGCTGACACCGACTCCAAAAATAACAATAATCATTACTAGAATTAGATTAATTAATTAGATTGTATAAAAATACGCAATCGTTTTCATACTTTTTGGTGCATATTATATCTATTGTTTTGAAATAGTGTTTTTGAAGTCGGTTGTTTTTTTGCAATCTTACTGATAATTTGTCTAAATTTGCATAGATCTCCCTCAGTTTTGCAATTCAGTCGTTGTCGTCGTCAAGTCGTTAAGGAGTTCCATTGCTTAGGTAGGTGACTCAAATATCCGGATAGCATAAAGAAACAATGAAAGAAAAATGTTTATTGATGTCATTATACACTATGATTATAGTTCTTAAGAGTTATACTATTCTAATTATGATCTAATGACGTCAATGGGCCCCCAAAGCAGCATAGTTGTGGTTTCGAAAGAATCCACAACGCTGGTCTTCCGTGGAAAATAAAATAAATAAAAAGATAAATAGCATAGTATCGTTATTTCGCTCCTAAGAATTGAAGAGCTCCGTTACTTTGTCATGGATCCCATAATCCGAACCTAACCAAATTCACACACTCACCAAACAAACTTTGAAGTATATCCTTTCCAATAAAAAAACAATTATCGAAATCGGTTGGCACGATATTGAGTTATTCGTAAAATTTGTCGCGCACATACATATAGCAAATTAAAGACTTTTATGGTCGGGAAGCACCAGTTTTCAAATAACAAAAGAATTATCAAAATCGGTTCACACAGTCCAAAGTTAACATAAAAAAACATACCGAATTGAGAACCTCCTCCTTTTTTGAAGTCGGTTAAAAATAGCTGAAAATCATACATAACAATTATGTCACTAGCTTTATGCTGCGGTTTGACTCGCGCTTATATCTATTTATAGACAACACATTAATAAAAGTATGTTCTAAAAGTAAATTACAAGTGAATTAATTTGTCCTTATTGCTCATTGTCACATTACAATCAGTCCGGGATAGATACCGACTAACTTCGTAAAAATCAATATTTAAAGCTTAACTAGGCTAGACAGCTACTAGAGTACTTACTAGACTTACTAGAGTTAATGTGTGAATTAAAATGTAAGTAAGCGTAAAAGGATAGATTTGTCGACCTCTAGTAAGTTAAACTAAGGATAGATAGGTTAGTGAAAACGGCCGTATAACTATATTGGTCATAACTATGGATAGTTAAGATCTTGTCTTTAAACGGTGACAGCAATGTATTCGTAACTTGAGATACGTTATTGAAAACGGCCGTTACTAATGTAAGTTAGAATTAATACTATTTTCATCAATTTGTTTTATCTTTAATAATTAGTTAACTTTATAAATAAAATTTATAGAGCACTTTTAATATTAAAAAGACTGGATCCCATGTTATATCGATATTTAATTTATTATGTATATTCTGATTCAAGGCACAAAATAATATTGAATAGCCATCAAATTATAAACAAAATCAGAATTTTATGACGACCCCTATAACCCAGTGGTTAGTGACCTTGCCTACTGAGCTAGAGGTCCCGGTTTGGAATCTCGGTAGGTGCAAACATTTATATGATGAATGTGAATGTTTGTTTCCGAGTCATGGATGTTTATTTGTATTTATGTATATTTAAGTAAGTATATTGTATTAAATATATCGTTGCCTTGTACTCATAGCACAAGGCTATGCCTAGTTTGGGGCAAGATAATTTATGTAAGAGTGTATCAATATTATATTATATTAAGCTGACCCGGCAAACGTTGTTTTGCCATAAAAATTATTTCAAGAGTTAGACCGTTTCTTGGCAATTACAATATTACTTCATTTTTAAAATTAAAGAAAATTTTCTAAAATATACGTACCCTAAGTTACTCCTTATTAAAGCAGCTACTTGCTAATAAAAGTCCCGTCAAAATCGGTCCATTCATTTCAGAGTTTAGCCGAAAAAATTGTTTGTTTGGTGTATGTACCGTTCCGTATATATGTTCATACATATACATGTAGTAAAAACGGTTATTTCAATATTACAAACAGACATTAAGATATCATCCCCACCATCTGGATGTGTGGCGGTCCTCCACAGTGCAGTTTTCAAGGAGCTTTCTTCCGCGTACTACAATGCTGTGGAATGAGCTTCCTTGTGCGGTGTTTTCGGGACGATACGACATGGGTACATTCAAAAACCTTCCTTAAAGGCCGGAAACGCTATTGTGATTCCTCTGGTGTTGCAAGAGAATGTGGGCGGCGGTGATCACTTAACACCAGGTGACCCGTACGCTCGTTTGTCCTCCTATTCCATAAAAAAAAAGACACTCTAATTTTATTTATATGTATACTGTATAGATGTAAAGATATTATTATTATTAATTATAGTCCGAATGAAGTTATTATTTTGATTAAAATGAATACAGTATTACTTTAAAGGTTGATGGAACTGCAATTCTCTATATTGTTAAGAGAAAAGTTATGAATATACAAATTGTGCAAGTCTTCTCCTAAAGCATAAATATATTATGCATGTTGAAGTATGCTACAAGTGTACTTATACAATGTCTAAGCTCGCAAGCATGTTGACATGCCTCACTCTATTTTATAGCAAGTTCATTACATACTTAGAACTAATACAACTAGGAGGGGATCTAATATAGAAACGATTTGTTGTTTGTGAATTTTTTGTTTTCAATAATCATTACGTAATAAAAAAAAACATTTTGAATTAGGCGTTACTTTGCGGAAATCCATAATTATACAAGTGATTTAAGTTTTCTTTAGTGTTAATTCCGCCAATATTTATTTTTAAAAAAACAATTCGACACGTGTTTCGCCGAGACTCAAATGTCTCGTGCCAGATTTTGGCGAGACAGCGCGTCCTGAGGATGCCTCGTGTAGAGGCGAAACACGTGTCGAATTGTTTTTTAAAAACAAATATTGGCGCAATATAAAACTAAAGAAAACTTAAATCATTTGAACATTACGTAATAGCTTTGCTAACATCATGTTTTGAGATTAAAATCATCAAAGTTAATTATTTTTTTATGTATAGTAAAAATAAATAAATAAATGTATAGTTAAAACTAGTCATACCCACATAAATTGTTCATTGATTACTTATAAAGATACTGCTAATAAGCTGCGAACCCCTTATTTTTGGTGCCGGGTCAAAGTTACTCATAGTTTAATATCCAATACTTAAGTTTCTATCCGTACTCATTGCTAAAGTTGAAAATTGGGAGTGGGAAAACCAATGGGAGGCTCCTTTGCACAGAAGTTTCTGCCGTGAAGTAGTAATGTGTAAACATTACTGTGTTTCGGTCTGAAGGGCGCCGTAGTTAGTGGAATTACTGGGCAAACGAGACTTAAGATTTCACATCTCAAGGTGACGAGCGCAATTGTAGTGCCGCTCAGAATTTTTAGGTTTTTCAAGAATCCTGAGCGGCACTGCATTTTAATGGGCAGGGCGTATCAATTACCATCAGCTGAACGTCCTGCTCGTCTCGTCCCTCAAATTCATAAAAAAAAATTCAGGTTACTTTACCAACACATTAAATACAAAATAAATTATGATTAAATAATATGTTAGTTTTCTTTATTTGTTCCAAACAAGTCCTAACACGGTTTTCATAAATATCGTAATATAAATTGATGATACAATACTAATGGCGCTTTTAGGACAAAAACGGAGACCAAATTTTTGTTTGCTTTCGATTTCCTGAAGTCATATTCATATATTAATTCACTATATGATATTCTTATGGTAAATGAACACATCGTGAAGCATCGTACACACGCCTGGACTTACAAGGGCTTGAACCCCACGGACTAGTAAAAAAATAAGGACTCCGTGTCACCTTAGATAACAGTGTTGCACCAAAACAAGCCGATTAACGTGTAAACACATAGCCCCACGCACACACTTACGCTACTAAATGCCGATAGGCGGCCATAATGAGAATCGTCATCGTCTGTGACAGATCAGTTTGCGTCTCAATAAAATATTTTAAAAATGCCGTCGTGCGTTGTGAAAAAGTGTAAAAACAATAATATAAAAGTATTTGTGGATATATGATTATTTAAGGGAGTAAAAATTGTGTAACTGGTATACCCCGTAACCACACACACTAGTATAAAGGTGCTTCACTTGCTAATATCACGGCGCGGAGTCCTTCTTTTTTATTAGTCCGTGTTGAACCCAGGTTGTTTTTCACGCAAAATAGGCACACATTAAGACGGTTAGGTCAGGTTGCGGAGACCTGCCCTTGAGTTATACCTAACACGAGAACAAATTCTATTATGTTCTTGGATTGGATAATAATCAAATTGCTAGAAGCAAAATATATTTCGTTTGCCAAAACAACACGTTTTCCATTTCAATACATCCTCTGAGTATCAAAAGATTTAACTGCATCTATTGAGAGAAATACAGAATTATTGGAACTCGATCTCATCACCATTTCTATTGTTCTAGTTCATGATTAAAACTTGGGATAGTTCCCGCGTCTATGGTCGAAAACAGAATTAGTTAAAACAATAGATATAATAATTTATGCACTAAAAAGTATAAAAATAATTGCGTATTTTTATACAATGTGAATAATCAATCTTAATCTAGTTACGATTATTGTTATTTTTGGAATCGGTGTCCTCAAGACGCCATTAAAAAATATGTTGCCAGCTATGAAAGTATTCTTTACCCCGAGTTCCTCCGCTGCGATAGTTTTTTGTGTTTATTGGTAGATATTGATAGGAGGCTATAATGTACGACGTCGCATGATGTTGTAAGTATTCAAAGTCAAAGTCAAATATAATCATAATCTTAATTCAATTAGGATTAAAATAAGCGCTTTGAATAGTAACTATAAATATTTCTTTTAAATTACTGAATTTATCATATGTTCGGTAAAAGTTGAGCTCGTGAGAACATCAACGGCCACTCATTTTACCCGACCTCAAAAAGGAGGAGGATCGCAATTCGTCGCTATATTTTTTTATGTTCTACTATCATTTATATTCTAATTCTATAATTTCAACTAAAATAATTCGTTTGCCAAAACAACACGTTTTCCGTTTCAATACATCCTCTGAGCTTTTGATTGTACTGCCTCTATTGAGAGAAATACAGAATTATTGGAACTCGATCTCATCACCATTTCCATTGTTCTAGAACATGCTTAAAACTTGTGATAGTTCTCCGCGCCTATTGGTCGCAAACAGAATTAGTTTTGCGATAACTTATAATATTTTGTTTTAATGAAAAATTAATATCATTGTCCGTTATTGTAGCAAGTATTTGATGCGATGTCAAAGTAATCTGAATTTGGAATTTAAAAACAAATTAAGCAGGTAATAAAAATAATGGGCTGATCTTGAATAAGTGGATGTACGATATTCGTAACTCGTATCAAAGAGGATGTAAATACTACATAATAAGAGGCGGGCCTGCCTAAGTAAAAATTTAGTTTAGTTTTAAACGTGAAGTCATTTATTTATTTATTTATTCGGAAACCCAATAATCGCACACTAAAACATAAATTATATGTACATACAAAAATAAAAAAATATATATATCTAAGTGTACAGATAGCGTACAGGGTTACACATCTTTCATTATCTGTTACCTTTCCCTCCATACTATACAACTTGGATTACAATAGTTAAATATTATGTTAAATTTAAGTCCAATACAAAACAACAGCATTTACTTCTTATAAATTTTAGTACATTTATTTAGTATTTTCTTTGATTAACGCGAGTGTCACACATTTAAACAAAACACTTTTAAATGATTAAAACGCGTTTAATTGTAACGGTTTTACATAAGATTTTTGCGAAAAAGTTACATTTTTATTTTAGTAAACCCGACGTTTCAATACCTTTCCAGATCTCGTTTTCAGGGGAACTGCAGATGAAGTGAGTCAAAGATAGTATTTGTCATAGTTGTCATTATAAAGTTTAGCGCTATTTATTTCCTCGGAGGTGGTATTTGCTGTACACAGATGGTTTTTGGCAAAATTTACTGACAGTGTCCTCTTCTTTTTTGGTATGTGTAGTTATGGGTTTTAATTTAGAGATTATTGGATCCCAGGTGTTAGATAATTTTAGACCATCTTCTCTATTGAAATGAAATTTGGGTGTTTTTTAATTTCAATGGCTTCACGTACCAGTCTTGGGAGAAATCTATTCTCTTTTATCAAAACTCTAAAAAACGCTGTTCCGATGCTGACGAGGAGGCCGCAGTTTGTTCTCATGGAGTACTTTCTTGATATGCTGCAACTCCTCATTGAGATGGTCAGCATCACATAGGCAGTGGGCTCTCTGAAACAAACATTTACCGACAGAAAGAAGTTGTGGTGGGTGATGATGGGATTCACCGTTTAGGTACCTACCTGTGTGGGTTGCTTTTCTGTTAATAGTGTGGCCTATTGAACCGTCTGCTTTGCGTATAACTAAAATATCCAAAAAAGGCAGTCGGTTGTTGCTTTCTTTTTCAAATGTGAATTTAATATTTGAATGAATGAGTTAATATGTTCTAGAAATACAATTTATTTATAAATGTTGTAAACACATCTGCACCAATGTCCAAGTCTGGTATTTTATTTAGGTACTCACTATATTCTCTTGCCATTCGGTCGATTGGAAAAATTTTACCCAGGTTTGTATTTACTTTCATTAGTGCAAAAAATGGACGTTAGCTTCGAGGGGCACTTGGAGGTACATTAATACACAATTTCATCAGCAAGTGTGGGCTATCAATTAAATTGTGAAACAGTTTATGTAAGAACTTTAAGTCTAACAATTTAAGCTTCTCTTCCAAACTCTGTATTTTAAAGAACTCAAGCCGGCTACAGTAGCTGTCCAGTATTCTGGGTGTATGCAATTTATAAGTTAAATATCGTAAGATTTTTTTTTTTGAATACTTTCTATTCTTTTGATGTGGATATTATGGCACGGGGACCACACTTGACAACAATTTATACTCGAACTTGTTTCATACAAGGCTATTAAATAGTGTGATAAGAGTAGCTTTTTTCTTGAATTGCTTTCCTTGTCGCATCACAAACCCTAGTGTACTGTGTGCAGAATTTGCAATTTTATCTATGTGACTGGCAAACCGTAACTCTTTGTCAATTGTAATACCTAAATCTCTGATTTCATCGGTAGTTCTTAAAGTTATATTGTTAATCTTATATTGGTAAGCCCGTTGATATTTTTTTTCTTGAAAATGTAATTGAGAAGCATTCCTCAGTATTAAGATATATATATTTATTTATTATTTATTATATTATATTTATTTTTATATATATATTTACACCATTTCGATAGGTTATTAATGTCATCTTGTAGTAAATGACAATCATTTTCACTAACTATCGTTCGGCATATTTTTAAATCATCAGCAAATAGAAATATCTTGCTGTTCTGGATAACATTAGGAATATCATTAATAAATAAATTGGAAAACAAAGGACCTAGGTTTGAGCCTTGAGGTACGCCCGATGTTGCAATGTAAGACTGCCATCCAACCAAAACAATTTTTGCTGGTCTGTTGTATAAATAGGACTGACACCATGACAAGGATTTGAGATTCCAAATTTATTTAATTTATAAAATTTATTTGACATTAGTTTGAAATAGTATTGATTACAGTATCGCAATTGGCCACGAAGTATAATTCGTTTAAGTTTGAAAGCGAACAGTTGCTTATAACATAGTGGGTTTCGGCTATCTCCGTTTTTTACAATAATGCCGTCATCTGTCAATCTGTCAATGGCTGCACGTTTCATACAATCGAGTGAATCGCTTTTTTCTAAAAGAGTTTCGCTAGCCTGTTCGTATTCCTAATATAATTAAAAGCCTTTAAAGTTAAAGTTATCCTTAGATAGTTATTAATGTTATGTTGCCAAAGCTACTTGTATAGGCGAGAAATGAAATAAAAGCCGATTTGCCGTAACGTGCTACGTTGCCGCTCTTCCAGGGGCTAGGGTACGTTAGGTATCTAAACAGACTGTTTTTATTAATTCAATTTGATCATTATTTTATTTGAAAATTTCACTATTTTTATTGAGGGATTTATATTAAGTATTTAATTTTGCTATCCTTCTATGGACTGACAATATTTTTATTCTTATTTAATGTATATCAGTGAAATCCATGTATTTTAATTTTAATTAATTGAAGTTTTACTATAGTGTAAAATATTGGCACATATAAATAAATTTCAATTAATAAAAATAACCATTACTTATACTTTAATTGCAACATTGCATAGCTAACGTAAGCTACTAATTTTTATATAATATATTATCCATTTTTATAGCTACTAAATGTTTATTATTATGAAAAATAAATCATCCAATTTGTGCACAACTTCCTGAGTAACATATTCGACACCTAATCCTTCGATAAATTAAAAAAATATGACGTGCCTTGAATTGAATCAGTTACTTGCATAATGTGAGAAAAATCTAAAATTTTTATGTATTTCCTTTCAGTCTCCAGTAGATATTGGTACGTAAAGAGTGATATTATATAAATTTTAAAAATAAACTGCTGGCGGTGCGCTTTGCCATGCTTTAAGTCCTCTAATAAAGATTCTAAAACAGTAAGCTTACATAAAAAAGCCAGTCCTTGTAACCATTACATCATCCAAACGAGTGTTGTAATGAAAACGGATGTTGTAATGATGTACTGAATTTCATTAGGTCTGGCTTTTTTAATGTTAGCAGTAAGCTAACTGTTTAAGAATATTTAATAGAGGATTTAAAGCATGGGTGTATTAAAGTATTGGTGTTCCTAATGATCTCTACCTTTGAAACGGCAGCTTGCTTGTCCTGCGTCATGTAAAAACGTTACAAAATGTCGGGGAACATATTGTTGTGGGGCATTAGGCAACTTTGCACAGGATGCAGTAATGTGTAAGCATTATTATGTTTCAGTCTGAAGGGCGCCTCTTATGTCTCAAGGTGACGAGCGCAATTGTAGTGCCGCTCAGAATATTTGGGTATTCTCAAGAAACCTGAGCGAGACTGCATTGTAATGAGTAGGCGTATCAATTACCATCAGCTATACGTCCTGCTTATCTCGTCCCTTAATGATATAAATCATAAATAACTTTGTAGCGTTGTGTATCATATTCTAGAATATTGTGTCCTCCAATGTACACCGGGCTTAACAGTAAAAATGATTACCTTATTTATCACCATGGTGCCATATAATGACATGACGTTAGTGTGTAATTAACACAAGCAAGAAAGAAACAACTCGATAATTATTGACGAAATAATACCACAATAATATGATATAATTGGGTGACAGTTATTTTGAAACAAGGATAAACATAATAAGGAAATTGACACCTCTATTTCATTCAGCAATAATGTAACAGATATATGTTTAGGGTTCAGTAGCCAAAGGGCAAAAAACGGAACCCTTATAGATTAGTCATGTCTGTCTGCCTGTTTGTACGTCCGAATGTCACAGGCACTTTTTTCCGAAACTATAAGAACTTTACTGTTGAAAGTTGATAAGTAGATTCTTTCTGTGAACCGCATTAAGATTTTTACACAAAAATAGAAAAAAAATAATTTTGGGGGTTCCTCATACTTATAACTGTAGGTAACTCAAAAAATTTTTTTTTGAACATCAAACCCATACGTGTATCTGTCGATAGGATAGATCCATCGGGGTATCTATGGATAGGTCTGCAAAAAATGATATGGAGGTTCCTGATATTATTTTTTTCTAAACTGAATAGTTTGTGCGAGAGACACTTCCAAAGTGGTAAAGTGTGTCGCCCCCCTCCCACTGTAACTTCTAAAATAAGAGAATGATACAACTTAAAAAATATATGTTGTACATTACCATGCTAACTTCCACTGAAAATTGGTTTGAACAAGATCTAGTAAGCAGTTTTTTTAAATACACTATTATTAAAACATCGATCAAAGTTACAAACGAACTAGAAGAAATTTTATATTACGTTACTTGCTGCTACGGAACCCTTCATGGGCGAGTCCGACTCGCACGTGGCCACATTTTACATATTTCGCAGTTACCTTATTTGAAACTATATGTTTGAAGTCGATTTTGTTTTCGCAATAATAATTTTCTAGTCCTGTGCATAAGATTTTCAACCACTTCTAATAAAAATGCTATTGATCCAACCAAAATAATTTTGTAAAATAATATATTTAGTTTATTAATACGTCTAGATAGCTCTTACTGCTAGACAACCGATGAAAACAGACCAGGTTTATTACATCTACACTCGCAATTTGTAAGTCACTTTGTGTAAGTGGGCATGCTAAGCTCAAAATAGAGATAACAGTCAACCTCAACTTTTTTTGTTGTTTCACTGCTGTCTCAGTCTATCTAGACGTATAAGTGATCCAGCCATAATAGTTTTATTATGTAGTTAGGAGAAGGTAAGAAAACATTAAGCCTCGTTCAATTATTCATATCACACATAACAGCCTGTACAATCCAAATAACGAAGTGACCTGAAGTACTCTGTGAGATTCAGTCGAGAGGCCATTAAAGCCTACTCCAGAGCGCTCATCTCTTGACTATCACATATAACATTTATGAAGAGATATATTCTGCCTCGATATTTATAATAATGTGTAGATTATTTATTCAACACCCAAAATAATATATTATATTTCATTTTGAAGATATATATGTCGTAGTATTTTCTTTGATAAACGCGAGTGTTACACATTTATATAAAACACTTTAAAGTGATGAAAATGCGTGTAATTGGGGGAGTTCCCTTGATAACAGGATCTGGAAAGGTCTTCAAGACGTCGGCTTAGCTAAAATGAAAATTTTACATTTACGCAAAAATCTAATGTAAAAACAGTTACAATTACACTCGTTTTTATCCTTTAAAAGTGTTTTATTTAAATATATGTCGTAGTCAAGAACGTCAACGTCAAGAGCACAAAAAGCGAGTACGAATATGATTTGATATTCGTTTTAGCTCGTATAATCTTCGTGTGGTGCGAGTGCGGGCAAGTTCAGGTGCCGGGCAAGCGCCGAGCTGGCATTCAGGTAAGAACTATCGAGCGAGGTGGTTGTGTTGGACGCGCTTGCCGCGAACACCGAGTTCTTAAGAGGGGACGCTAGCAGCGTTATTATATACAAACGTATTCCCCTTTTTTCTCCCTACTTTTTTTACCTACTGCTTAACTACTTATTGAATTGTCATTAAATTATTTCTTCGAGACTAACGAACAGCAATTCATTGTACAATGTACCAAAAAAGTTTTTGGTAAGTTCAACATTCTAGAGGAAAACAGGGGAATACGAAACCTCTATTTAGTCAAAATTTTGTAGGTAAATTCGGTCTGAGCTGCATTTGTCCCTATCGCACTCTACGGGGGAAGGCTGGAGGTGAGGGGCATTGGTTGGCCAGTCCGGAGTATAACATATGAGTTATGCACATAAAATATAGTGCATCGCCCAGATACTATGGGTTTGCTTGTCGATTTAGTACAATTTATTTATTGATAATTTTCGTGAATGTGAGATGTTTAGTATGTAGTGTATGACTGATGATTGATTATATTAATTTATATACAATAAATCAATGCAAGTTACCTACAGATAGACAAGCATGTAAAATTATACACCCAACCACAAGTATAAGGGCGCGTTTCCACTGACACGGAGATGGGTGAAACTGAACTTGAAATTGATCAATCACAACTGCTTCTATCAGCGACACGGAGTAGAGATTTTGAGTAGGTAGACTGTGATTGTTCAACTCATGAACCGATAATGTATATATTTATTTTGATATACAGGTGCTATAAACACACTAAAATAAAATACATATGTAAAAGGGGGTGCTTATTATTACACACAAATCATAATATAGTTATTTTTCAAATAATTAATTAATTTATTATATCGTTATTTCTACTCTTCCCTGTTCAGGTAAATTTTAAATTAAATTACCTAATATAAAAATGACAGTCAGGACACGCAAAAGTGTTTCAGTTCGATAGTCCTCTATTATTAGGATATCGATAATTGAGGCCAAATAGTATCGATAAACTATCTATAGTATCGATATTTTCGGTACACAGAAATACTATAGATAGTACATTACAATAATTTAAAACCTCATTTACTAACCTAGTTAATACAAATAAGTGTCCAAGCGCGGAAAATGATATTTTATTATTTACACCACAAGTACCCTATACTAAAACAAAAAAAGTGTCACTAAGGCGGGATCTTTGAATTAGTTAATTCTCCCACGGACCCGCCCATGCAAATTTATGTAGAAAACAAGGAATAGCTATTTTTCACCAAATAAGTCATTATATTGAGTCGCCAATCGTACACTTTGTGAAAAAAGTCTAATCAAAAATTTATGCGAAAGAAAAATACTGAAATTGAATGCAGTTTAGAAGTAGTTACAAAAATTGGTTAATCATAATAATAGTTTGGCGAGTGCCTGTCCATTGCAATACTTATATTGTTATTGTTTGTCAATGGTTTTTCGAAGGAAACGAATTCGTTTTATGAATGTGTTATAACGGCATAATTAATTGTTATAAAAAAATTGTTATGTAGCAGTGAGATATGTATAATTATTTATTTGGTATATATATTAATTGTGAAATGTTGTAGCTGTATTATTTCTGGTGATCTTAATTGTAATCTAAGTTGTTAAAATATAAATCAAGCCATAATAACTGAGAATATATTCAAACAAAAAAGTCTTCACTCTGAGATTATTCAGCTATTTATTACATTACAAGAATCTTTCAAACGTTCAAACTAAAATTTAATGTACAATAAATAACATGTATATTTTTTTTTCATTTATATTCACTCAATAAAGAACAGTTACACGGAGAAAACCTCTTGTTGGCATATACAATGGCCTTAAAGGATCATAACGCGTGTAATTGTAAATGTGTTTTTACATTTGAATTTAAATCTTCTGTTAAATATGTATATTATATAAAGATGTAATTTTTACGCAAAAATCTTATGTAAAAACACAGTTACAATTACACGCGTTCTAATCCTTATAAAACATTTATGTGTTTCGGCCTGAAGGGCGCCGTAGCTGAAGTACTCGCCCCGAGCGGCAACTTAACTCACCACTGGCAACTGGTAGTATTCTTACATTAATAATCTAATTTAATATTTATTTATAATATCCATAATTTTAGTCAGGATTTTTGAAAAGCTTCACAAAAATAAATCTTATATTTTCTAGTACAAATTACAAAGTACACATTTTCTCTGTCTTTACTGTTCTACATAGCCCGAACTCTTGTTTTCGTTTATAAACAATAGTATAATATTTTTATGTACCTAATATGTTTACTTACAAAAATTTAATAAAATAATATAGTCCAATACAAGTAAGCTATGCTATGCATAATTTGTTCGAAAATGCTTCAATGCCAATGTGATCCAGTCTGTCTAATTTGGAGGAACCTATAATAATGTACATTTGTAAAGTATTGAAACTATATGAGGTATTAACAAAACAATACGGAAACCCACACATAAATAATTTAATACTGAAATATTCTAGTGATAATACATAAATAAATAATGATAAGCTACTTGACAGACAAAGACGGACAGTCTCTTCTAATTTCTCTAGTAGGTTAAGCAAATAAAAAACTGTAATATATCTAAAGCGTTTCTTCTAGAAGGTCCATAACAAACATCTTCAATCGTAAACATTACAGCACCACAACATAAGGCTGCAAAACCCAATTATTGCTCTGTAAACAACTCAAACTTACATACAGTAAATATACTAACAACATTATAAATCAGTAATCATTGCCTAAACAGAAATATGATCAAATCAATCGTGCAAAAGTCTGTGAACCTATTTCGAACAATGTGATGTGACAATTAGCTAATTAGTAAGTTAATTCAGAATAAAAATTAAAAAAAAAATCCAAGTCTAATACGTTAAAAATCTCTATAATCTTACGAAACCAGCAATATTGCAGACAAAAGCAAAGTCAGCATCCACTTCGATATTGTAACATAATCAAATTTGTAACTGGATTAGGTAGAGAATTTGCAGATGGCGCCCAGCATGTAAGTAAAGAGCGAACTGATAGGGTCCCGATGAACGTGTCTCGATTACTAACGATCGCTTTCACATTTTTTGATATTCAGATCCAGATGCCATCGTGAACCAAACCCGAGTTTACTTCGCAATATTGAAAGCTTATGGCTTTTCAATGTTCTCCGCAACAATTCGATAATCAACGAATGTGCTTCCTTACAATAGCACGCTTCTCGTGCAAAATAAAAACCACCTGAGCATAGAATTAAACGGTCTTAAAAGTCATTCACCCTTATCATTCAAATATGGAACCGTTTTGGTTAGAAGCCAATTTTAATTGAATGAAAAAGTGATCGTCTATGCATTTTTTTCGTTTTGGGCGAAGGGTTAATGGAAATTGGCAGTGGTCTCTACCGCCAAGCGTGCCAACTTTTGCGGAACCAGATATCGCTTTCCAGTTCGATGCTACGAGACATATCGTTCCGATTGAATTATGAGCTCATAACGTTTGTTCCGCACTCATTGACAACAAAATCATTTTATATTCAACCATATTTCACATTTTTGCATATAATGTTTCGTTGTCAGAATAAAAAGTTTACTATTGTGATTTATATTCGATGCAGTGAATACTTATCATATACTGACTTATATTGTTAACTTTAATATTTTTTCATACATAAATAGGTTCATTTAATGGTTTAACTGGGCTATTGTGTAAGCCATTATTTTAATTTATTGTTCTTTAAGGTATTAAAGAAAAAATAAGCACTTACAGAACAATTTTGTTGCCATCTGCTTGTCATGACCCATATTTGAAGGTATCACATTAAAGACATCATGAGTAACTAAATTATGAAACCCTTGAGATTGCAAAAGCTTCTACTTCAACCCAATCAAAATGTCATCAAAACAATCAAAAATCATGTAGTCATTTGGCTATAGGCACTTGGCAGATGAATCAATAACATAATAGTTTGGACAGTCGCAAGGAATCCTAAAATTGTTTATTATTGATGTTAAACTACTAGGGTATGTTGGAAATTCTAGATTTCGGCCTCTTTAATGACCTGTTAACAATTTCACACCCCTGGAGGTCTATTACCAAAATGGAAAGCCGAAGTTTCGGTCCGAAACGAACGAATGACGAATTTCGAAATAAATCCTACTACCAAATTACTTCGGATCCGAATAGTGCGGACGAATTCGTTCCGGAACCATATGATCATAATAATGTCAAGCAACGAAAAAGTAAATGTCAAGTGATTTTGGGAGTAAGTTAAACGAAAGACAAAATGTCTAATCGCGAACTTCGTATCGACTTTCGGATCCGAAATGCTTTCGTAATAGGAAAATGTACGATCCGTCAACCGAAACTTCGTATTTCAATTTTGGTAATAGAGCTCCAGGTTTATCTACAAACGGTATCTTCCTTGCATCTTAATATGTCAATTTACCTACTGCTTAACTACTTATTGAATTGTCATTAAATTATTTCTTCGAGACTAACGAACAGCAATTCATTCTTATATATATAGATATAGTGATATTCATAATAATATAAGGTTGCAATAACTATTTTACCTCAAAGTGAATGAAATTCGAAATAACACAATATAACTGGTATAATTCCATTTCTGTCAATTGAGTAGATCGTATATGCTTCAATTGGACGTATTCACATGCAAAGCCTTGTGCAGTTTCCATTGAATTGTAAATTTGAAGTCTGAGAACTCAACTTGAGGTTTTCAATAAAGGGAGTGAATAAGTTGATATCCGGATGTATATTACATTGGATGCCTTACGTCGCTCCTTCAATAAATCTCAAAACCTAATCATTTGTTCTCACTTTTGTAATTACTTAAAAATAGGTAAGTTTCCAATCAAGTAGTTTTCGCAAAAAGTATAAGGAGACTGCTTTGGAGTAAGTAGAAAAAAAAAATTAACAAAAAAGAACAAGCGCGTATGAGTTCTCCTAAGTAAAATGAAATGAAAAATATTTGAATACCTAGGCCCCGCTCGTCTCTCGCTTACTCACGTCGCGCGTGTGACACAAGCACATCTCACCTATAACAATGTATGTAGTAACAACAAAGGTAGATTACCTTAGCTGACACCAAAATGGAACTACAGGGAAAGAACAAACTCGCAAATAAAAAGAATCATCAAAATCGGTTCACCCAGTCGAAAGTTCTGAGGTAATAAACTTAAAAAAAATACCGTTGAATTAAGAACCTCCTCCTTTCATGAAGTCGGTTAAAAAGTAAAAGAACTTCAGTAACTTACACTAGTCATAAATAAAATTTGAAAACAAAATTTTAAGAACGATGCTGGACTCGAACCCACGACCTCTGGCGTTCTGTGCCAGTGCTCCGCCAACTGAGCTAACCGTTCGAGTGACGTATCGTCATAAAATCTTGTATGCTTTGTTCAACTCTCAGGTTGTGGCTTCATCTACAGGATCTACTTTACAGTTGATAATTTGCTCAACCCCAATATTTGCATATTAGGAAATTGACTTGAGATGTAGCTCTTGTAAATCTAAACAATTCTGTTTTTAAATTTTATTTGTGTATTAATCCTAAAAGTGAGGGTTATCAATTTAAAAACATAACAAATTGTTTTTTTTAATGTAAATAAGGGACAATACGAGCAAGACGTTCAGCTGATGGTAATTGATACGCCCTGCCCATTACAATGCAGTGCCGCTCAGGATTCTTGAAACCCGCAAAAATTCTTAGAGGCACTACAACTGCGCTCGTCACCTTGAGACAAGATGTTAAGTCTCATTTGCCCAGTAATTTCACTAGCTACGGCGCCCTTCAGACCGAAACACAGTAATGCTTACACATTACTGCTTCACGGCAGAAATAGGCGTCGTTGTGGTACGCATAATCTAGCCGGCATCCTGTGCAAAAGAGCAAAAAAATAAATACTAATAATAATACTGGTAAATATAGTAAATAGGTTATACTAGTCGTAATAATAATCATACAATGACATCAAAAAGAATTCTAAAGGAATCAATTTTGAGAAAATAAATGCCTTTTATGCCTTTTATGCCTTTTTACTATGTTTAAGTATAAATCTGTTAGCTTTAAAATAAATATGGAAACAAGCTCATTTTCATATCTGTACAAAGTTAGTTTCAACAAACTAGTTATCTTTTTCAGTTTGCAAAACTTTGACTCAGCTGTTATCTTTTGAACCGAATTATTGTTAATAAAGTTCACAATTTTGTTATAAAAGATAGTGCTTCATAATCACTGTACAAATTAATGAATTTTAATAATAGGAGATAGGTACCTACTTTAAATGAGACTTATTAGACGGGCCTCGGTAGTCAATATAATAATACGCTGCTTCTATATGTCTTTGTTCTAAGTTAGTAATTTTATTACGATAATATATTATATAAAAATATATATATATAGTCGGTGTCTGCCAAGGTAGGTTTGTATGTGTACATACATAGCTGTTATAGGTGAGATGTGCTTGAGTCACACGTGCGAAGTGAGGAGGCGACAGACGAGAGCGGGGCCACGGCGACACCGATTCCGAAAATAACAATAATCGTTGCTAGAATTTGATTTATTAATTAGATTGTATAAAATCCGCAATTATTTTTATGTTTTTAGTGCATATTATATCTATTATTTCGGAATAGTGGTTTTTGAAGTCGATTGTTTTTTTGTATAAAATTTTATGCATATGTTTTGAAGTTGTTGACAAGTTAAGCATATGAATAGCGAAGAAATACACAAATGTTTTCAGGTAGTAATTAATTACTTGTTTTGTTATTTAAAACAACCAAAACCCCTCCCCTTATCCTCAATTCCTCAAGCAGTCATCAGATCTGTGTATATTAAAAAAAATTGTGAAATCTGTCTATAAACTGCGGAGATATAACGTTACAAATATAAAACGAATTTCACTATGAACAGAAATATTTCATGGACTTTTATTAGATCTTAATTTCAGAATATATACCAGCTCTGTCACAGCATCTACTAGTAAAATAACGGCCAAACGTCGAACACATCTGTTAAGCCATTCTTTATAAACTTTGCTAAGTCTTTCATCACGTACTATACTCATATTTTAACAATAAAATTTCACTTAGCATTATTTTATCGAAGAGTGATTATTCTCTTTTCATTCTTAGTCCTCTACGGCCATTGAATAACGTCGTTAGTTGGAGTAATTTTCCATTTTCTTTTATTACGTTCCATTAGTAAAGTATTGTTACTTAATATCTGATACCAATATAAAATTTCGTATTGATATTCAAGAAAGTTATTTATACGTTGCAGAGAAAATACTTTGTTTTTTCATTTTATATTACAGCATATTACCTATATAACACAAATAAAATTTGAAAACAAAATTTTATGAACGATTCGGGATTTGAAGCTGCGTCCTCTCTCATAGCTCTTCTAACTGAGCAATCCGTTCGAGTGACGTATTGTTGATAAAATCTTGTATGCTTTGTTCAACTCTCAGTTTGTGGCTTCATCTACGCACTTTACAGTTGATAACCTTTTCCACCCCTATTTATGTACATTAGGAAATCGACTTGAGATGTTGCTCTTGCAAATCGAAACTATTTGTTATTTTTTCTAAGTGTTAAAACTCACTTCCGGGATTAATAACACAAAAAAATATTTATTATATTATTTATGTTTGAATTCAGAATTATATTTAACCTTTTTTTATTTAAATTACAATTTTAAAATAACTAACTTAAAACAAAAACATTTAGAAGCAGCATATTGTATTAACTCTAGGATTAAGTCTTTACTAAAAAACTCTTATTAGTCCGATAATCGATTTGAGTGTTAAAAGTTTATGGTATTTGTTGTATTCTCCAATTCTATTACCAGTTAGAACCAGTGGTTACTAGTCTGCACGCTGAAATTGAGATTCTTTAAAAAAAAAAAGTTATTGCAAAGTCTATTGTAGTTTCGCCACACGATACATGAGTCTGTCAGGGGAAACCGCAAAATGCAAGGGAATGCGGGTTGAGAGCCCGTTGCTACGAGTATGCGCGTTATATCCCGCATCCATTTTCATTTTTTATCCCTTTTATTTTTGAAACAGTGAACTGTCCGGTAGTGATCGATTAATTCCTATTTGTTAAAGAACGGGAACCTGGAAAATCTGCTATTTCACAAGCACCTAGGGAGCAATTTATTTTATTTGCGTTGAGTGCGATAGACGAAAATTTCGTTCGATGCGTTTTAAAATTTCAACGTAACCTTTTACTTCAGTAAATTTATGTTCAATCTGATCTTAGTTGAGAATGCTATAAATTTTACTAGTATACAACATACTTAATTGTTACTGTCTCATAAATTTATTTTTATAATAAAGGTATGTACATAATAAAACATCAAAAACTTATTTATGCAGATGGAAGACACTACTAATTTTTTTCTTAGATAATTTATACGTCTAGAAAGAGTCTCTTGCTTGTTAGACAACCGATAAAAACAGGCCAGGAATATTGGTTTAGTTTGCGTGACAAGCTACATCTTACACTCGCGATATCACTTTGTGTTAGTGTGAGTGAAATGCCCAAAATAGGAGTTAATTCTAAATTCAATTTTTTTCGACGTTTTCACAGCTGTCATAGTCTAATAATAATAATCTTTGTATTTTTTAAACTTATATTTCTACACGCATGAATGATTCTGAATAATTAAACTTTGTTTGAATAAGATGTGTTGAACAAATATGCATTACATAAAATATCATTTTATTTTCAAGGATGAGAACACATTATATATGACAATGATAAATGATTGATTTGATAAAAAATTTAAAGTCATTAATAAGAAGTTGCCTAAGACATTAATTATATAATAACGATAAGTCAGTGAGCAACTAACGATATAATATAAAGATAACAAGAGCTCGGTACTCGATTCACGTTCTAATTTTGTAATAAATTAAGTATTTATTTCTCATTTGTTAATGAACCGCACTACGCGATCATTTCATTAGTTAAGCGCAAGCACCATCATGTCCGTGGGTCCCCTTCCACCTTCCTACTTCAACGCCCTGTGATCAACATGTAATGCGTGCTAAACTCCGGTGGAATTTACCAGGTAGTCAATTAATATTCATTGCTAATGCTATTTTTTTACCAAAGATCATGTCCTCGAGCATTGCTACTACCTTACCGGTCGTGGAATACATATTTAATCCGAGATTTCCAATTTTTAGACACAGATTTATATAAATGATAAAGAACTTATTCTATTTCGTGTTGTATTTTCTTTAATTACTCTCATTAACAAAAGTTTTTTAAATGTTGATGACAAAATTGGAACATACACACAAAAAATACATACAGGAGAAGTGAAATCCTCATCTCTAAAGTCCATTAGAAAACTTAATAATTTAAAATACAAAGGGGTGAGTAAGGATGTTTATTATTAGGTAGAGAGAAATACGAACTATTAGTACAAAAATTGAAAGATAAAATGAATTTAAGATATTAGCTATTGAATAACATTTCAGCTTGGAACCTTTTAAAAGTTTCCGTATAATTAAACGATAAATTTATCTGGAAACGATAAAAAGAAATTTCTAACTAAAAAGTTTGTTTTCAACTTTCTGTGTTTAAATATTGATTCGCTTTCAGAGTGATTCGCACTTTTCATAGCTAAATGTACAAGTTTCCGTTCGTGATCACAAAACAAGTTTCTACATAGATTTAGATCTTTTTATTCTTTGAAAAAATCATTCAGAATAAGGTTTTTATTTAATTCTGAGTCCTTTATTTAGTTGCAGTGTGTTTCAATCCTCATACTACTACTATAAACCTGTGTTAATAATGTAGGCTGTGTCTATAATTTAATATTGTGATCTTTATGGTGCATAATAACTTCAAGTTTGTTAAATACAAATCCTACCATTTCATCAATATTTGGTTGGCTATTTATTCATCTTCTTATAACTTAATATTTTATGTATGAAAAAATAATGTTCCTAGCTCCAATTTTGCCCAACCGAAATTGTTCAGGTCTCTTTAATTCTGATCTTGGGGACCCATGTTCTTTAACAAATGTGATTTTATTAACATTTTTGTAGTGTTTTAAGTTTGTTGAATTTCATGAAATCACTAATCGACGTGAATTGATCATGCAAACAAACGCGTTGGCAAAATGGTTAAAACGATGGAATTAAGCTGTGTTGTTGGAATGGCCTTGTGTTTTACGTGAATACATTTTATACGATGACATTTTGAACACATCATTCAGATTTTTAATCATTTATCTGGTTACAACAACATCCATTTCCTGCCGCAGGAATAAGTGATATTTTTTTTACTATTATACATATTAAATTAAAACTATGTTGATGATTGGTTGTGATACGAATCGTACAAGTTATGCTGGAGATGACTCCTTGTCTGGGATCGTATATTTTATCGGAGTAAGTGTTTTCCGTTCATTCTTTCATTTTAGTTCCTGTATCCCTTAGCTGGGGCAAAAGGCATCCACAGCATCTTCATCAAGATCGGTCCTGAGCATCTCTCTTGATTTCACTACAGGTCTTTTCGTTATCTTTCGCTTCGTCAATGACAGTCCACCGCCAGGTTTGCTTTGAACGTCCATGTTTGCGTTTTCCTTGAGGGTTCCAGTGTAGGCTGTGACGACGCGACTAGTTTGCAAACAGTTATTTAGATTGATGGTGCAGCATTGAATTGTCTTTTTAGATCTGATTTGCTGGATGATGTTCGGACGTCTTCCTATAACTACCTTCCCGATATTGCTTTACTCTATCATATGGTGTTTATTCTATAGGTATTATATTGCTTTCATGAAGTCCTTTACGGTCCTTATTTATAATTGGCAATTTGACGAGCTATTGGCCGACTATTATTATTTTTACTATCTTAATATATATAATTTACGTGTCACGTTGTTTGTCCGCGATGGACTCCTAAACTAATGAACGGATTTTAATGGGGATTACCCCGTGGAGTGCAGTTAGGTCCAACTTGAGAGATAGGATAGTTTTTTTTTTCGATTTGGGACCAATAATTACTTTTACTTTCAATAATTGTTTATATGGACATAATATTTTCTATGAGAGAACTTAGTGACGAGTTTGACAGTTCCGCTGTGAATCAATTTCATTATTTGTTATAATGAAGGGTGCATTTCTTACGAAATAATTCTTGATGATTTGAAATTGAAATTTGATTATTGGCATATTCCTAAATAACAGATTTTTTTTATTATCTACAGAACAACGTCTGTCGAGGCAGCTAGTAATATTATATTTTACTAAATCAAACTTTATTATACAGCCACGCAATTGACAGATCTTGATGAGAGCTAACGACTGAAATACAAAAGAGATAGTAGGTTTACCAAAACAAAAGGTATTCTTATAAAGACACTATGAAAATAGTGGCGCTCCTCACATACTTTAGCTATCGAGTGGCAAAGTTAAACTTTTGATGTGAATGATAGATATATAGCTTTTATTAAAATCATTTTCGCTTGACTGCCTAACACGATTAAAGCAAATTTACAGGCTTATTGACGTGGAAAGCAAACAAAACCTATTACGTTAATAAGGTGTCACATTAAAGAAATTTCATATCAAGTAAATTTTACCATTTATTTGTAAGCTGCATTGATAAGGCTAAGCACTTTGAATGAGGTATAAAGGCTGAAAGTAATCCAAAATATATTACTTCCAAAGGTGTAAAATCTACAAGGCGTAAGCCGCCACGATTTACAAAGGAGGAAAAGGTCCCTTAGGCGTACATTCGATGAAACCTTCATATTATATAATGACTTCTTTTAAGATTATCGGCTTCCATCCTTATTTATTTGATTTACAATAACATTATCGTCATTTTCTTTTTCAATGTATTCAATATAAATTGATTCAGAAAAGATAACAATATTGATCGTACTTCATTCTGCTTTTAAAATTAACAATTGCTTTGTGTTAAATATAAAAACAACTAGTATTTATGTTGGACTTGTTTGTGAATGGTTTGATGAATTTAATAACTATATTAAGGATTTTACAAGAGATACTTCTCGAAATACTTGATTTAATGAATGTTTCTATTATGGTGGGAAAGCTTTTGTAGAATTGTAAATATAAATAAACAAAATCACTTTTTAAGAGTGCAATCAATTCAATAATGTTATTTATTATGTACCACAAGTTTAATTATAAAAGTTACTATAGTATTTGCTATTTTATTTACATACATTACCGATAAAGAATATAATAGCTACTTGTCACGTTTTCTAAACAGTCACGAGTGATAATATAAGGAAAACGAAGCGACTGCAGAAGTTTTAATTAATGTTTTACATCCAAAACGTTTGCGGGTGTAACTAGGCATTTAATCAATGGCTGTTAACTTGTACAAACTGCACTAAATGCTAGATACCCGCGTGTTTGCATGTGTGCTTGCCTGAACGTTAACTCATTAGTGCCTGTTTTGATTTTATTCACGTTCTTGAGTTATAATTCACTCTAAGAAATTATTATCAAAATGTGTGAATGCGCGCGTGCGTAGTTAAGTTATGATATTTTTTATGGAATACGAGGACAAACGAGCGTACGGGTCATCTGGTGTTAAGTGATCACCGCCACCCACATTATTGTTATTGTTATTGTTATTGTTATTGTTATTGTTATTGTTATTGTTATTGTTATTGTTATTGTTATTGATATTGTTATTGTTATTGTTATTGTTATTGTTATTGTTATTGTTATTATTATTGTTATT
>CATIXQ010000032.1:4316999-4402368 GCA_949711755.1 Leptidea juvernica
TATTATTATTATTATTATTATTATTATTATTATTATTATTATTATTATTAAAATTGTCAAATCAGTTATGGTTAAAATAATATACCGACATACCTGGTATCCCTGGACGCCATGGTCTGTAGCTGGCCATGGCCCCCGCTAGTCCTCTAGGAACTCCTTGGGATGTGTAGGAAAAGGCTTTGCGATGCGTTATGCCGAGAACTTATCGACTAGATCGTTGATCACTGATGAAGTCTTCTGAGGAACTTGCATTATTATATTAATAATAATAATAATATTTATTAAAAATAATATTATTATATTAAGATTATATATGAGTATGTGACGATTTGCGTTAGAACTATATTTTTCGGTGACAATTTTGTTATATTTTATTAGGCGGCGAAATAGACAACTGTCATTATGTTAACCTCATAGATGACAACGCGTCTGTTGTCTATGGTATTTCTCTGTCTACAGGAAACCGTCAGCGGAATTAATTTGTCACATTCAAATAACAATCAAAATTATAATTGCAGCGCATCCAATGTGACTATTTGATACCACAGCAAAATAATAGTTAATTAAAATTGTATTTCTGTTTCACAGCTTCGCTTTGTATATTAATAATATTGATATAGTTGATATAGTTGAACAAAAAGCAAACAGAATTTTATAACGAGGCGGTACTCGAACGGTTAGCTCAGTTGGTTGGAGCACCGGCACGGAACGCCGGAAGTCGTGGGTTCGAATCCCGCATCGTTCATAAAATTTTGTTTATCAAATTTTATTTGTGTATTAATAATATTTCTATCTTTGAAGTCCGTCGTTATAATCCAAGATCCTAACGCTCGATTCTGCATGTACGTGTTTTTTTGATTAAACTAATTTTATTTATTATAATGTTTAGGGATGCAATGTATTAGCTATACGTTGCCTATGATAAATTGTACGTCATTTTAAGCGAAATTATGTACATTATTGAAAAAAATATGGTTGCCAGCTCTCAGTCAGCCGCAACATAATGGTTGCCAGGTGTAAAGAGGTACGTTTTTGTTGATAAATTGTAGTCATCTGCTTTTTATAATTTTAATACAAAATTTAAGTTTAATATTTACTATTTTTTTTTTATGGAATAGGAGCACAAACGAGCGTACGGGTCACCTGTTGTTAAGTGATCACCGCCGCCCATACTCTCTTGCAACACCAGAGTAATCACAGGAGCGTTGCCGGCCTTTAAGGAAGGTGTGCGCACTCTTTATATAAAAATAATAAAATAAAACTTAAGTAATCTAATAAAATTAATTAACTACAAATAGTAAATATCATGAAGAACGCTGTCGGCAGGTAAGGTGCCCATGAAGCTGGCAACGTTACCTCTTTTTATGGCCAAACTTATCCTTTGACAGAGGTACGTGCCAGATCTTGTGTCACCTGTTAAATCGATTAGATGCCTGGATAACTCTGTTATGAGTTTTTGATCCGATTGGTACCCCAAGGACCCATCGTCTCCACCCCAAAGGGAACAAATATGTATCCATCACCGAGTGATGCATATTTCCTCCGCTTTAGGCTTTCGGCAGTTTCCGCCGTTGCACCTGCCACTCAAGATGAATGTTCAATATGAGAGGGGGCTAGCGTGTCCACGCAAGTCGCATCCCACACCAGCTGCTTTCCACGACTTCAAGGAATCAACGTCATGCCATACGGCCTTTTACCATCGTCATGTGAAATTCCATTTGGCTCTAGGATAGCCGGCACGTTGACGGTAGTAAAGGCTCGACGCAAGACGTCGTTTAAGGCGGCATGGCGTGAGAGACGGCCCGCACTGCGGCGGCAAGATAAGCCATGGTGACCAAGGCTGTCTACATTGCCTCCGCAGCCGCACATATGGGGACCTGTTCTAGGGGTACCCAAGCGTAAACCAACTACGATTGAGAAGCTGGGATTATCCAGAAGCGTCCCAATATTAGTCGAAGGAGTGGCCTGAATGTCGTTCGCTAGCAGCAATAAAACGAGCCTGATCGGAAATATTGTGACTCGATAAAAATATCCTTTTGTGAATTATTTTGCACTGTGGCTAATCCCAAAGCTTTTTTGATCGCATGTTTTGCATTCGCATGCAAATTTTCACTTGGACAGGCAACTTTCCAAACATTCTTAGCATTTTCCGCATACACCAGTGGCAGGGATCCTAATGACGGGAAAATATTTTATCAAATAAAGTGTTGACACTGTTAATTACCACACTCGCACAGAATACCGGCGTGAAGTAGCGGCCTAGTGCCGCTATGTTTCGCATAGGTTAGTGTCGAGGACCGGTGGCCATTCCCCCCCCCCCCACCCGAATATGACAGCGGAACTAAAAAAGATTTTACCCCAGGAGGGTACCGGCTCTACCAGAGTTGGAGAATTCCTCCCCGATCACTCTAGCTCGGGCTGCCCTTCGTATTCTGGGGAGGGCACAGAGCCGCGCATGACCAAGAACAAACGAGGCATTATCACCACGGCACCCCGCTCCACACTCAACGTGGACTTTTGCAATATCATGGGAATTCACTCCAATTTAAACGCCGTCCTCCACCACCTTGAGACGGCGCAGCCGGCCTTGTGTTTCCTTACTGAGACGCAGATATCTCGACCTAGCGATACGTCATATTTAACGTACCCCGGGTACAAAATTGAGCACAATTTTTTGCCTCATGCTGGGGTATGTGTGTACGTTAGGGAGGATATCTGCTGTCGCCGTCTCGGCAATTTCGAGGGTAGGGACCTGTCCACTCTCTGGCTCCGCGTAGATTTAGAGGACCGCGTCCGCATCTATGCGTGTGTCTACAGGTACTTTAGTGGTAACGCAGAACCGATCATCTCATGGGCTGCGTTCAAGCGGCAATTGACGACGTGCTTGCACAGATCCCCTCCGCTGAAATCGTATTCTTCCATCATTTGGGCTTCCCGAGAGCTTGTGCAAGTGGACCTCCAGCTTCCTCACTGGGCGCAGCATACAGGTCGTTGTCGACGGATATTGCTCGAACCCGAAGCCCGTGAATGCTGGAGTGCCCCAAGGCTGTGTGCTGTCTCCCACGCTGTTTCTTCTGCATATCAATGATATGTTGGACACCTCCAACATTCATCGCTATGCCATGCAGGTCTCTCTCGGGAAATCGTCGACCAGTGCGGGGAGAAACTTGTGTCTTCTATCGAGTCCTCTCTTGAGAAGGTCACGGAATGGGTAAAATTGAACCTTGTCCAATTTAACCCCCAGAAGACTCAAGTTTGCGCGTTTACCACTAAAAAAATCCGCATTTGTCGTATCACCGCTCTTCGACAACACTTCCCTAAAAGCCTCGCCTAGTATCGGAATACTGGGTCTCGAAATCTCAAGCGATTGCCAATTTCGTGGTCATCTGGAAGGCAAAGCCAAATTGGCTTCAAAGAAACTGGCCGTCATTATTAGAGCACGGCAATACTTCAAGCCGGCCCACATACTAGCGCTCTACAAAGCGCAGGTCCGGCCACACATGGAGTATTGCTGTCATCTCTGGTCTGGCGCACCCCAGTATCAGCTCGATGCATTTGACCGCGTGCAACGCAGAGCAGCTCGAATTGTCGGAGACCCAGTGCTCTGTGAACGGCTGGATCACTTGGCGTTGCGTAGAGACGTGTCTTCTACCGCATTTATCACGGGTAGTGTTCCGAATAGCTGTTTAACCTGATTCCTGCCGCCGAATTCCACCTTCGCACGACACGCCACAAGTTAGGATATCATCCTCACCAGATGGATGTGTGGCGGTCCTCCACAGTGCGGTTTACAAGGAGCTTTCTTCCACGTACTACAAAGCTGTGGAATGAACTTCCTTGTGCGGTGTTTCAGGGACGATGCGACATGGGTACCTTCAAAAAAAGCGCGTACACCTTCCTTAAAGGCCGGCAACGCTCCTGTGATTCCTCTGGTGTTCCAAGAGATTGTGGGCGGCGGTGATCACTTAACAGGTGACCCGTACGCTCGTTTGTCCTCCTATTCCATAAAAAAAAAGTCTATCTTTAATCAAGAACACGTAAACTTGTTTACAAGGCCGGTAAGCTCAAAAAATGTTAGCAGCTGTCCGTACAATGTAAGACATTCTAGAAATGCAATTAATAATAATTATCATTGAAGCATTTATTTATTTAAGTAATTCTTCAAGTAGTATTCTGTAAAATGATTTCAACCATGTTTTTTTTAAATCAGATAACGAAAAGGAAATTAACTAATTTCTAGGAATGTAAATACAATAGGTAAGTATCAAAGTTTTTTGAAAGAATTTTTCTACGTGAGCAGTGCGTTCAACTCACGGTAATTGATACGCCCTGCCCATTACAATGCGGTACCACTCAAGATTCTTGAAAAACCCAAAAAATTTAGAGCGGCACTATAACTGCGCTCGTCACCTTGAGACGATAAGATGTTAAGTCTCATTTTCCCAGTAATTTCACTCGCTACGGCGCCCTTCAGACCGAAACACAGTAATGCTTACACATTACTGTTTCACGGCAGAAATAGGCGCCGTAGACCACAACGGCGCCTATTTCTACCAACCCATAATCTAGCCGGCATCCTGTGCATAGGAGCCTCCCACTGGTATGATAGATAGATGGGCTGATCCGTTGGCCGAAATAACGCTTCGGCTAACAGTATCGTCTTAATACTCGTACTTTCCACGCTAATTCTCAAATCAATCATTTTGATTAGGGAAATAGCATGTATCTTTGTGCATTTACTACAGTATCTATCGCAGAGAGTGATCAAAGGAGCTTTTAGAGCTTTTAGACCCGGAATTTGCTCCAACAACTTGTGGTAAGTCCACATGCCACAAACTAAAATATACTCTTCATATAGATGTGTGACGTTCGTTCGTGATACGTTTCTGAAACTGTGGTATAAAATTCCTAACATGTTGTCCATCCGGCATGTGCACCTTAAAATAGCGAGTACTTCTAACTATAGACTGGCAAGCTAATTATAAAGAGAATAAGCGGCAGTGATCAATTTTGATGTGAAAACTTCTTCTGGGGCACCCCACACTCACTTTTACGTAGGTAGTAAGTTAGGCTGATCGGTCACGCTCTGAGGTGGAGGGCTCAGCTGTCAGCTGCTCTTCGCTGTTATGTCGCTGTGTTTAGTATATTCAATTAATTCGTTATTATTGTTATTATTGGTACGTAATATTATTAATTCTTTTAACAATTATTTGCTTTGCATTGTGAGGTCAGTGTATGCAATTAGTGTATTTGTAAATATATAATATACATAATATGTAATAATAAAAAACTTCTTATTTTAGTTATCCCAAATCCTTTGTATCCTATGTAGATTACGAAAACGAAAATAAATAATTTGATTTATATAGAACTAGCTGACCTGGCAAACGTTGTTTTGCCATATAAATTGTATATGTAACCTTCCTTGAGGTTCAACGATTCTATTACAAAAGATTTCATTGAGATCGGTCGAATAGTTTAGGACTTATTAGGGAACATAGAAACATACATTCTCTTTTATATAAATAGATTAAATAAAATATAATAACTTTGATTTCTGATTCCATTCTCATTTATTCTACTTATTTGATTCATTATAATACTACATAATACATAATATTATTTACCATATATTATATATAAAGTGATTGCGATTCCTAACTATTTTTCATATTACCTGCGTTGAAAGTACAACTTTAATGACTGTTGATGGCTCAACAGTTACATTTGTCTGTAACTAGTCAATTTCAGACAAAATATGTGACTGTTGCTACGGAATTAACTTACAGCCCTGTTTTCAATACTGTCAAAGTATCCTTTGTTTATTTCAGACCTCTTATAATTAACATTTAAATCATCTGGCAGATATGTTTGCTATTAGTTTGAAATACTTTAGATTCGTTTCACTCCAGTTATTAAAACTCGCACATTGAATGCAAATTATATGAAAAATATTGTGAGTGACGCTGGATGAACACGATTTCAGACTTCGGGAGATGATGATTATCAAAATGCTTTGATAACAAACGTATGTTCAATTCAGCCCAAGCCCAAAAGATAAATAATCAAATCTGAACTTAATTGAATATCTTTTTAAAGAATACTTGCTGTGTGTTTTTCAAACAATCCTCCTCCTCGCGTCGTATTCCTCATTGCTAAGGGTCGTGATTTCTCTGAGGATTCAACTTTTTGACAATAGTTCGCCATCTGTGTCTGTATTTTTTTTATGGAATAGGAGGACAAACGAGCGTACGGGTCACCTGGTGTTAAGTGATCACCGCCGCCCACATTCTCTTGCAACACCAGAGGAATCACAAGAGCGTTGCCGGTCTTTAAGGAAGGTGTACGCGCTTTTTTTGAAGGTACCCATGTCGTATCGTCCCGGAAACACCGCACAAGGAAGCTCATTCCACAGCTTTGTAGTACGAGGAAGAAAGCTCCTTGAAAACCGCACTGTGGAGGACCGCCACACATCCAGATGGTGGGGATGATATCCTAACTTGTGGCGTGTCGTGCGAAGGTGGAATTCGATGGTGAGAAGGAATTTGGCTACGTGCAGTGTGTCATAAGGTCCGGTGTCCAGAGATGTGCGGATTTGGTCAGACCATCTTATAGGGCTGCGACCTCTGGTGCCTCGTCCGTCTACCTTCCCAGTGACCATCAGTTGTTCGAGGTTGTGGCCATTACAGTCTTCATACATTACCAGGACCAAAATAGTGATAAATAAAATTTTAGTCTGTGCGGAAAACCGAATTATTCTAAATAAAGAAATTTAAACTATTTGAATGTATATTATACGAGATCGCCACAATAGTATGTATGTATTTAATATGTGTGGATTGATGCATCTACTATACTCAATAACTCTTGTGTTTATAAGTATTAATTTACTTTTTTTTTTTTTTGACTAACACCTGTAAGCCTTTCAGTTTTTGACATTTGAGTATTTTTGTTGCGTCACTTTGCATATATTGTAATTGAAATGATATGTAAAACAATTAAAATGTAAATCTTGACTTAAAGGAGTGGCAATGAGTTTCTTGCTACTTCTTCTCAATAGCTCAACCCTTTACGAGGTAGCGGTAAATTCAATAAGAAACAATATTTTTATTTTTTTTTACATTCATAAGTGTCATTTACATGACCTACATGAATAAAGTGTTTTTGAATTTGAATTTGAATATATTTGCTGCTCTATAGCGTCTGAAGGGAACAAAGCCGCTTGCAGCAGCTAGTATTAGAAGATGTATGGGAAGAAAAGATTTTCATTAAGAAACTTATTCATAATCCTATCACGCGTCGGCCCACTAACACATAAAGTAATCAAGTATCCTGCTTGACGAAATAAATACTTCATATAGATATTAACGATAATAATATGGTATAGATATACCATATTATTATCGTTATTAATATATTGTCTTTTTTACATGCTCCGTTAACGATGAGCCTGGGGTTCACTTGATGGTTGGCAATAGCCCCTGCTATAACAACAATAACATCCCACTCGTCAAATTTATTTTTGACTTTGAGCATTCCTAACTATATATAACGTGACGCTACCAAAAAACCGGTTATTTAAACTTTTGGATAACAGCCTTAAGCCAAATAATGTTAGAATTAAAAAAAGTATGTGTGTACTTATGTATGCACGCAAGAAGTTATATTTTTTTGGCCTAACACAGCAAGAATCCATACAATTATTTATTCCTCGTTCTAGTCTACGTTTGTAGAAAGAACATTTTTATTGTAAAAATCTTGCAACGATGGCTTTGACAATTAATCATTAAATAACGAATCATTAAATACGGCTTGAACCTTTTGCATATCCTGATTATGGACGAAGAAACCATCCAACCAAATTAACGAACGTCAGAAGATTTTAGGAACCAACTTCACCTTGTTACTTTTGTGTTACAGTCATGCGCGCGCATCTTAAAAATTCACTCTCAACATTTTTTATTTAACGCGCCTAAAGAAGTATAAATATTTTTGATTCACTTTTACCAAATAGGTTTTTACAGTCATTGTTATAGTTCTTTTTGCTATAGAAGTGGAGGACAAACGAACCTTCATACGTGTAACCTGATGGTAAGTGATCAGCGCGGCCCATACTCTATTGTAACACTTTGTAGTGCCACTCAGATTTTTTGGGTTTTTCAAGAACCCTGAATGGTACTGCATTGTAATGGGCAGTGCGTGTCAATTACTCGTATTACTCGTCTCGTCCCTTATTGTCATAAAGTCAGTGGGAGGCTTCTTTGTACAGGACGCCGTCTAGATTACGGTTACCACAACGGCGCCTATTTCTGCCGTGAAGCAGTAATAGGTAAGCGTTATTGTGTTTCTGAAGGGAGCCATAGCTAGTGAACTTACTAGTCAAATGAGAGTTAATATATTATGTCTCAAGGTGACGAACGCAGTTGTAATGCTGCTCAGAATTTTTGGGCTTATCAAGAATCCTGAGATCCTATAAATTACCATCAGTTGAATGTTCTTCTCGTCTCGTTCCTTATTGTCATGAAAACACAAGATCATTGCCTACCTTATAAAGCGTCGAATCAATAAAAAATTCAATAAAAGATGCATTTGAAGACCGATATCACCGGGACGCTGTAGCGGAAGTCAACGGTTAATAAAATTAAGAAAAATCTAACAGTACGGTTTACAAATTAAATATAAAATGGGTTTTTCAACCCTGGAGGCACTGCTTTTGATGGCCAGGACGTATCACTCACCATCAGGTGAACGTCTTGCTTGTCTCATTAATTATTCTCACAATGTAAACCACAGCAATAGCCTAAAGCAAAACATTTTTTTATCATTCTCAACAAAATTAATTTTTTTACAAAATGTCAGAATAAATTAAGGTATACTCGCGTTATACATAAGACAATCTATTTAGGACTGTAATAAGGTTTCCTATAGGGTCGCTGGTGTTACCGCCTGTGATTCATATTTTATAGTTCACTCTACGAAATGATACGATCCATGAGTCGCGGAACCAGTTCTTCGGCTCTCGAAGTCCGAGCATTCGTTCATTCCGTATCTAACCTTCAAGCACGCCATACTAGTTATTACACAAAATATTGTATTTAATAATGTGTCAGAGTTTGTAATATATACATTTAAGTTCACAAATCTTTTATTTCTGTTCAAGTACTGAACAGGTGGTTCTTGGCTCGTTAAAAAATGATTTTATGTAGGCACTTGCAATCAACCAAGAATCATGAGGAAGAAGTAACATGCACTCAACTAACCTTTGAACACTCCCACGCCACTCTGGTGGAACGTCAATACTGGTGGAGGGTTACAAAGCTTATGGTAGTCTTGAAGACCACAGGATATCAAAATCTCAAAAGCCCTGCCCGCTTGTCAACCCAAGCGCGGCTTGTGTCATCAGCTTGCCGAGCACGTACAACTACCCTCATTATTCCTAATAGAATCAGCAAGTATCGTACACAATCTCTTCTTCAACTATGATCGCTTGGTGCCAAAACACACTGTATAATGCTTCCTATCTCATTCTCTCACTGGCTTAATCCTATACATTAACTTTTGTCTCTATCGTCTCGCTTTTTCGTTTCATCGAGTTTCAAATTACAAGGATTCTAAAGCAGGTTTACTATATTTGTTTTGTACTTTCAATAATTGAATGCGTTAGCGTAACGCCAATATAGTCATTTAGTTCTGTCGTTGTTGTTGAACGCTCTTTGGCACAGAAATCCAATCGATGCGGGAAAACAAATATGACAGCGCGCGCTTAGCTTTAAACCATCATCGGGAATGCGTTAAGGGCATGCCTCATATGTATGAAGCATACCTTTGATAAACAAAAAAAGGCACAAGCGCATCTTCCTATTCCAAAAGAAATAAAATTTTTCCCAATACAAAAAAAAAACCAACAATAGTTAGAAGTGTGATCATAATATTAGTTTGATACACTATAGCATTCGCTACTACATTTAATCAACTGCCTTTAAGAAGATTGATTCGCTCAAAGCTACTCAACTCACTAATCGAAGCAACCTTGACGGCAGTCCGTTTTCAATTGATTTGCCATTGTCGGGACGATTGGGTCATGCCCGTAAGCTTCGCACGTCTCTATGAGCTCATATTCACAAGCGACATCTGCAAATATTCAACATTTTTACGAGAGAGAATTTAATCCAGACAGTCGAAGGGTTCAGTCTCTAGAGCGTTGTAGATACGCACGTGTCAATGGCATGGACGTAGGCCTAACGAGGTCATATAGCCTGGGAATCGAAATGATATTTGCAAGAAAATGTGCTAAGAATTAGCATTATATAAGAAATTATTACAGCTTATTATGGGTAAAATATGTATTTATTACACGCTTTTATTTATTTATTACGTACTGCGGCTACTGCAATACTACACCCACTTTGACAATGGTATTATTATAGATTTATGTATTGTTCTGGTAGGTGTAACAATTTTTTTTTTATAAGAGGGGGCAAATGGGCAAGAGGCTGACTTAATGGGGAGTGGTGAGGAAGCCGCTCATGGATATCCGGAAAATCAGGGGTCAAGAATTGCATTGCCTGCGTTTAAGATGGCAATCTGCTCTTTTGTTGTAGGTCCTTAAGTCGTATCGGTTCTGGAAAACAACAGCTGGTAATTGATTCCACAATGGCTGTAGGAGGCAAGGAATTTCTTGAAAAACGCGCGGTTGTGGAATGCCAGACGTCAACGTGATGCGGCGTACGATTACTTTGTACACAGCACTAACAACAAAATTTATTTATATCTATACTAATATTATAAAGATACAGTGTTTGTTTGTTTGTTTGTTTGTTTGGACGCGCTAATCTCTGGTACTACTGGTCCGATTTGAATGATTCTTTCAGTGTTGGGTAGTCCATTTATCGAGGAAGGCTATAGGCTATGTTTTTTTTTTTTCAAAATTAGGGATCCGTTATAAAATTGCTATTTTGTAACACAAGGTGTAAAATCGAAAACCTATTTTTGCGTGCGCTGCAAAAACTATTGACAATAGAACAAAATGATGTACAGGCTATAATATAGGCAATATTTTATTACTTATAAAACTATCGCGTGAATTATACTTTATATGGCAAAACAACGTTTGCCGGGTCAGCTAGTTATGGATACATAGTAAATAGATTCTATTAATTTACACAAATTCTTAAAATATACATGTCTAATCCAATTTATCCAATACTTTGGTGACAAAATATAGCGTTGGCTATTGGTGAAATAGTTAAAATAAACTTAAAATGTGTAAGCTTTAAACAAATTCAATATTTTTGACAGTAATAACGCATTTAAATTTGCTCCAAATATTTGGAATACAGATTGTATAGCTTGTACCTACATATGTATGATTCACATCGAAAGATTAAGTATAACACACGACATTTAAATAATAAAATAAATTTTACCGCTTGGTGAGGTCTGTGAGCCCGTGATACCATTGAGGAATGACCACCATTTTAAGGTGATTCAATTGCGTTCAATACATAATTTATATAGAATATCTTGAAAAAGCTACGAAGCTCAAATATTATTTAATCGCCAGCTCTCGTCGAGGCCTTCGATTGTGTACATATTTGAAATATTATTGTGGTATACTTATAGAGAAAATTTAGGATGTTATCGTGAAAAAGTAGTGTAAATATTTTGTCGGCCTACACTTGTCAAATAGCCATCAAATTATTGAGTTTGCACATAGTTGGAAAGAGCTTCTCTAAAGTGAAAAGGCATAGAGAACATAAGATCGTAAAGACATAAATACATAAATGAAGCATTTCCAATATTGTTATACAATATACTAGGCTTACTTACTAATAAAATTATATAAACTATCAAGTGACATCAATTTTTTTTATGGAAAAAGGTGGACAAACGTACGGGTCACCTGGTGTTAGGTGATCACCGCCGCCCACATTCTATTGCAAACCCAGAAGAATAATAGAAGCGTTGTTGGCCTTTAAGGAAGGTGTACGCGCTTTTTTTTTTAATGTACCCATGTATACGACATGGGTACCCGTCCCACAAACACCGTACAAGGAAACTCATTCGTTCAGTACAGCTTTGTAGTACGTGGAATAAGGCTCCTTGAAAAGCGCACAGTGGAGGACCGCCACACATCCAGATTGTGGGGATAATATCCTAATTTGTGACGTGTCGTGCGAAGGTGTAATTCGGCGGCCGGAATTAGGTGAAACAGCTCTCCGGAACACTCCCCGTGATAAATGCAGTAGAAGACACACAACGAAGCAACGTCTCTACGCAACGCCAAGTGATCAAGCCGTTCACAGAGCACTGGGTCCCCGACAATTCAAGCTGCTGTGCGTTGCACGCGGCACACTGAGTTATACTTATATCTTCTACTGAATGTATATATTATTATGTACACGTTTTTACGTAAAATACACTGCCGTGTCAACGACACAGCAACTTGCTGATTAAAAAAATATTCATAGATAATAATAATATTATAATAATAATAATATAGGCACTTAGAATAACACAAATTATCTTGCCCCAAACTAGGCATACCTGTACTATGGGTACAAGACAACGATATATTTAATACAATAAAATAACTTAAACATACATAAAAACTTATAAACATCCATGACTCGGAATTAAACATACAAACAAAGATATTAATTAATAAGCAAGACTATTTTTAATTTTTTATCAAATGCATAAATAAAATGATGAATTTATTAACTAAGCGAGGATTAACTTTAAAATTACTTAAATTCAAAATTCAAATTCAAATATTTTGATTCAAAATAGGATGTGACATCACTCATTGAAAGTCAAGAAAACTACCACCCATTCCAAAATGAATTAACTTAACTGAACTTAAGGATGGAATCCATAGCGTATTAGAGACATTAAAATCAGAAATGGCCCAAGGGATATGTAATTTTCTTAGAAAAACAATAAATCTTATAAGAGCACTGCTTGAGTGTGTTTCTGTGTCGGATGAACGCCGGCACGCTCACAGTAATATATTGAATTTGAAACGAACAAACTTCTGCGATTTCAACCACGTTGCGAAATCCAGGATTTTCCTTGAATGCTAACAATACAATGACTTGTAGCTTTTGATACATTACCTTATTATATTTAGTTTGAGATAGCTTTGAAACTGTCCTATATTTATAGTCGGTGCCCACCCTTAATAAAATAAAGCTTAATATTATAAACAGCTTACTTAGTGTGATTGTTAAGGACGTCTTATCCGTCAGCTTGGGATATTTTGTTTTAGACTAAGCTATCCCGCTCACTGTCACGCGTGGTAAGTGTAGACCCCTACTATTACAATTGGCTTGGCACCGACCTTCTAACCTATCAATATTATGTAGGACAGACAAATAATAGTATTTTATTCATATTAAAGGTAAAGGTTTGCATAACATGTGTATTTTTTTTTATTAATAACATAAAATAGCAAAGGTACTTTCTAATGTATTTTTTTTTACTTACTGTAGTAATTATTACTCGTTAAGACAGGTAAGTTAAAACAAAACAAACTCTTACCATACCGTATTACATATGAATGTATTACTGGATTAAGTTTTATTCTAGAGAAATTATAAATAATTAAAATAAAGGGCTTCTACTACTTGAGTTTCTAGCGCCCGTTCTTCTCAGGTCTGAAGCATACATTTTCGATTGAGTGGTAGTTTTGAAGAGCAATAAGTGATTAGAAAATCTTATTACGGATAAAAATATTTCAATTGAAATTTAACATGATCATCATTTCCACCTGGTTATAAATGTAGCACATTATTAATAATTAAGCACGCTCTTTCTAACGCACAATTCCGGATTATTATACAGATTATACTCATACAACATTGTACTGTAAGAAAATACAATTACTGATATTTTTTTAATTTTTTCCTTTACTCACAAGTAATTTTTTTTCTGACTCTCTAGCTCTAAAATTGTATTTTATCGGTTAACGTTACTTAATAATAATAATGATTTAAGACTTTTTTAATAATTTAAGGGTTATCTTTTACAAGTTAGAACAATTTTGGTAAAAAGTAAGGTAATACAAAATTTTGGTTGATGATCTCATAGCCCAATCTTTGGTAAGCCTGACTTCAAAGCTATGGGTTATTGAATCTCGATTGGTACAAACATTAGTGTAATGAATATGGTTGTTTGTTCCAAGACTATTGATTTGAAAGCGTAAACAATTATATTCCACCAAGCTTTATAACTTATGAGAAAGCTCATGGTCGCTCAGACGGCAATGGAGAGGGCTATGCTCGGAGTTTCCCTGAGAGATCGCATCAGAAATGAGGAAATCCGTAGCAGAACCAAACTGACATAGTCCAAATGATAGCGAAACTGAAGTGGCAGTGGGCAGGGCACATAGTTCGACGGACAGATGGCCGTTGGGGCAGTAAAGACCTCGAATGGCGACCATTAACCGGAAGACGCAGTGTTGGTAGACGATCTGGTCAAGATGGACCGACGATCTGGTCAAGATCGCCGGAATACGTTGGATGAGGACAGCGCAGGACCGATCGCCGTGGAAATCTTTGGGGGAGGCCTTTGTCCAGCAGTGAACGTCTTCCGGCTGATGATGATGATGATGAAGCTTTATAAGAATAGAACTATATTATGCTATAATATAATAAATATAATATAGTATAATTACATAATATATAATTATATATTATGTTATATATATAATTGACACGAGAGTGGGTCAGGGATTGGAAATAATACTCCGCTTATAGGAACGAATCTTTATTTGCGTTCACTTTTTTCTCCTTGTGGGCGGCAGTACCTTCAACGCGTCACACTGCACCGAACACTAGGTCTCTTCTACCTTCTTCTTCTTGGAACACTTCCACTTTTCACTACTTCTTCTTCTCTTCTACTTCTTCTTTACACTTTCGAGTCAGAACTAGAACTGCCATAGGCCACGTTTAGTACGGCTTATATACCCCCGGATCTGTTCCATTTTCAAAATGATTCCCCCATTCCATCTTTAAATTAAAATTGTACTAGAAAATTCTTTTAACTATTTTTAAGAAATTTGAATTTACTAGAAATTTCCATTAACTTTACAAAACCCAAAAAATTCCATACACTGGTAGGTGTATCGAACCCGGGTCTATAGCGTCTAAAGCTACGAGTATTGCTGACGGAACTGTTGAAATTATCAATGTCTTGAAGTTTGACAACTCTCGTCATGTACGTTGCTGCACGATATGACGTTTGACAACTCTCGTCATAAACGTCGAGGAATTGTTACGCGACAATATTATAAAACTATAATATAATAATATTATACTATACAAATTAAATTTTTAACCGAATTTAATGAACGATTCGAGACTCGGAACCGCAACCTCTCGGGTTCCGTCCGAGTGCTCTGTCCAACTAAGCCAATTTTGGGTATATCTTGTTTAACTCTCAGGTTGTGGCGCGATCTACAGGATCTACCTTACAGTAATTGATAACCTGCTCTCGACAAAAAATTTAAGTTTAACAAAAATATTACTCGTATTGTTTTTTGTTTTTTTAAATTCGTAAAAGTAATGGTGAAAGGCAGAAAAATTAAGGCGGTGGTGCCACATAGAAAAATTTCTAAGAATTACATTTTGACTTAATAAATGTCTTCATGATATTCACATAAATTACAAGTCAAGTGTTAGTCTGACTTACACACAAAGGGTTCGTTCCAAGACAACGAACTTTAAAAAAAAATACTGTATATTTTTTTATTTACACGAGGGTGATATTGGAATACGCTACTTTCGTTTTTATTATATCTTCCTCAAGCGGTATAAGTTCACAGCCCGCTGAAACAAAAATCCAAATGGACCAACGAACAAACAGCGAAATATTGTTCTTAATCTTAATCTTTCCTTGAAGTATAACCCTAAAAACGATTATAAAACCGTATAATACCATACCATTAACCCGATAATGGATTGCAGTAATTATCGAAAAAAAAATTCAATCTGTTTCATACGTCGTTAATATCGTGATTGATTTTACGATAGGTAACCTAACGATACATGAAAATCATGAAATATTGGCACTCATTAAATCACGTGGATCGAGAGCAGAGTACTGCCGAGGACTCTCGTCGAACAAATATCAATCTCGTAATTCGTTAATATTTTTATTTAAATTATTCTCATTAATTTGCTGCGGGGAGAATTTGAATCTCTGAAATATATGTTTGAGTGTAATATTATCTCTGGTTAATACTTATCCGCCCTCTTCAATTAAATATATTTAATGGTTTGTTATGGTATTTATGAAACCCAATATCCACTGTGCACCTATTTTGTATGGAGAACCCAGGGGTTTAAGCCCAATGTGAGGTGACCTTAAGAATTTGAATCTGTGAAATAAATGTTTGTGTGTAAAACTATCTCTAATTAATATTTTACCCGCCCTCTTCAATTATATAGATTTAATGGTATGGTATTTCCACAACCCAACATCTACTGTGTACCTATTTTGCATGGAAATGTTTGCCCTCATCGAAAGAGCGTTGAGTAAACGTTCATATCAATTCAGAAAACCGAAAATATATAGATCCGTGGCAGGCAGGGATCGAACCGGCGCCACATGGCTGAGAGTTTACAACACAAGACGCCGTCGATGGTCTGTGAAGACAGACAGATAAACAGTTCATATTTAGGATAAATACTTATTATAGAAATATTTAAAATATCTATAATCACATTTTCTAAAAGAAGAAAGTATAATATCCTTAAGAAAATACCATTTTATGTTTGGTTAATAAATTCTTTGATTAAGTAATAATAATAATAAAATCAAAAAGCAATGACATATTTAAATAAAATTGCATTCAAGAAATATCATTCGTATTAATCCTTGAAAAAGCGATTATTATTTTTATAAGTATGTGAAAAAAAAGATGAATGACGTTTGTAGACAATTATTCTTAATCAATTTAATTCATTTTTTTTAAATAATGATAAGTATTTATTTCTAAATTATTAATATTTTTTCACATCGTTAATATGTTAGTTTGGCTTTTGGCAGAGGTGTAAAACCCACAATTTATTACTTACATCTCTTCACAAAAGTTCTCTTTCAGTAAAATTTAAAAAATTTAACTTAACTTACTTTTTAACCTACAAATAATCAATTCCTTTATAAGTACATAATATTACACAATTACTAACATCAGAATATTTTTCATTAATATTGTGAGCATCAATTAAACGGAGTCTGCAAGAAGTTTTGAGAAAGGAGAATTCATCAAAAGTTTATTGAAGTTGAAACAATACATCAGGACGCTAAAACAACTTAATGGCTCCAAGATTGATCGTTAGCAAAGCATTATCTAACGAAGGCATTGTGTCCAGTTCTGGCCTTCACAGTTCTAAGCTCTTTTCCAACGTTGCAATATTAAATCGTTTTATGGTAAGCAAATTTTTACTACTAAAACTGATTTATTTATTGATTTATGTAGTTCATAGTTTGTAATTCACCATAATACACATTTCTAAAGATGTTATAACTTTAATAGGATAGTCGTCGTACAGTATAATTCAAAAATAGATATTTTAGAAGAATCTGTTCCCGTTGCGTATTAACATATAAGTCTGTCTTTTTTTATGAAAATAAAGGACGAGACGAGCTGGACGTTCGTGATAATTGATACGCCCTGCCCATTACAATGTCACTACCGCTCAGGATTCTTGAAAAACCCAAAAATTCTAAGCGGCACTACAAGTGAGCTCGTCACCCTGAGACATAAGGTGTTAAGTCTCATTTGCCCAGTAATTTCACTAGCTACGGCAACGTTATTACTGCTTCATGGCAGAAAGAGGCCCATAATCTAGCCGGCATCCTATGCAAAGGAGCCTCCCACTGGTTTGTGGTACCCATAATCTAGCTGGCAATTGCAATAATGCAATTAACCGCACATTTTTGTTTCACAAGAATTTCTTTTATAATGAGAAGTGTTAATCAATTCATTTTGTTTTGGTTAGAGGAGGACCCCGAAATAAAGCCAATATGTCTGATCGTAAATGACATGAATGAAAAAAAGGTTAGTCCAGAATGTATATATTTATTATAATTTAAAAAGTCTATGTTTCATATACAAAATACGCATAAATTATTTAACGTAAAACAAAATTGATAGCCAACTTCAAATTTTTTTCTGATTTGTTTAACATTACATGAACAGGTTTCTAGTATGATTATTACTTTACTTACTGAAAGAAACACCAAAATATACCTCTTACGACCTGGGACTTACGATACACACACAATGTGTTTTTATGATTTCTAAAGCAGTTTCATTTAAAATTCTCAATAAAAATATGTTTACAGAAAATTGTTGATAATTTTAGATCAGTAACCGTTAAGTAATATTTAAAAAGTTTGGACCTATTATGACAACTATCGCAGGTTATATCTTACTGGGCCATTCCTTATGCTGGTAAAACTTTTCTTGCAAAATTGTTCGCAAATATCATGTGGATATTGAAGCAATGGCTTGCACTGCTGCAGTCTGAGTACAGTAACTTTGTCTTAGATCCTTTATACACTACTAGCTGACCCGACAGACGTTGTTCTGTTCATAATAAAAAAAACTCTTGCAGATGGAATTTAGCAAAATCCGTTCTTAGCTGACCTCCACTCGGTGATAAGAATATTTTTATTAAATTTCAAGTCTGTAGCTCTAATGGTTCCAAAGATATCGTGATGATAAGATATGAAAATGATAAGAAAATCAACAGGCAGCGGACTCATTAAAAGATTGGCGATTTGCGTAAGACAAGAGATATCACATTTTGAGCATTTAATTAATTAATTTACAAATAATACCCACTTAATTGACTACTTTCTTTTAAAATACTATGTTACTTAAGAAAAGTTTTTAGTTTTTGGCCATTCTTTCGATTGGCATAAAAGTAGGGGTGTTTTTAATACATTTCAGTCGGTTCGATTCCCAGACGAGGCAAGTAATTTTTAGAAAATCTTTAAATGCAGAAGTACTAACTGTTAAAAATGACATAAAGTCTTCTTTCAGTAAAATAGCCTATCTTCGATATTTAAGGTACTTTCCCTTCATGTCCCACAACTCTGGGACACCCTGTATATATATATAGATAAACTACCTCTACTTGGAACAATTCAGGCACACTAACACAAAGTGTCATACAAATCACGATTGTAAGACGTAGCTTATCACGCACACTAAAATAATATTCCTGGGCTATTTTTATCGGTTGTCTAACATCAAGAGACTCTATCTAGATGCATAAATTATCTCAGAACTTTGTTATGAAACTAAAGAAGCCAATAGAATTCTATGAACTGTCAGTGACTGGTGTCAGAAACACACATATTGGAGAAATCCTAGGATGAAATAATCGCATTACTTCTTAAAGAGAAATGCGCTAGAGTAGGTAACAAATTAACTTCCTTAGATAATAATTCATGGCTGGAACTCAGGTGAACCGAGACGGGTTGGGATCGAAAGTGAAAAGAGAAAACCAAATGATTGCAGAAATTTCTCTACAGATTGATGATAGATATAGTGTACGTTATGATCCAAATACTATGTAGTTTTTTGCTTGAATGTTAATTCCGAAGATTTTTCTTTTAACAATTCGACACGTGTTTCGCCTCTACACGAGGCATCTTCGGGAGATGTTGATTGATGGTGATTTCCAAATTCTTAAACATATTTTGTGACAAATCTTAACAATTAACACTCAAGAAAAGATTACCTCATAAAATTTGGATACCTATAGCTTTTCGCAATGTAACGCCTAATCTGAATTAGGCGTTACATTGCGACTTAGATTAGACTTTTAAAACACATCGATGCAAAAGAAGTTTTTATTTGAAAAATTTAACTTGCGTAGACATTGCATTTCTTGATGGATTATTTGACAGTAAACCAGAAACCACACCGTGTAGAGATATACCGTGTGTCGCAATATGCTAGCAATGTTTGATGGATGATAAAAACTCGGTCTCCCAAATATTGTGACACACGACAAAACACGGCTATACTTTCAAAACAGAAAGAAATAGCAAAAAGTCTTTCTTTTTAAAAATCAGCGAACGAAAATTCGTATAAAAGTAAATAATACGAAACATTGCTAAAAATACGATCCATATTTGAAGTTTGATTTTTGGCAAAGTTTGATTTTGAAGCTCGATGGAAATTCGAATGATAAAAAATAGTTTTCTAAAAGTTTTGGTAAGTAATAAGCAATAATTTTATTCTAAATCACCAATAACCACGGCAAAATGATCTTTGACCTTGGAACAGACCCTTAATCTTTCTAGCTATCTATGAAGCACTGGTTCCATACGAATGTTGGGGACTATCTAGAGATTTCTTAAGAGACAAAAAATTTGCTTGACACTGCTTGTATTGTCTAAAGATTAATTGAAGTTAATAGATTGTGTAGATACGTCGCTTCATTATGTGTCTTCTACCGTATTTACCGTACTCACGTGGAGTCTTCCAAACAGAATTTTCAGCTGAATTATGCTGCCGAATTCTACCTTCATATAACACGCCACAATAGGATATAACCCCCACCATCTGGAGGTGTGGCTTTTCTCCACAGTATAGTTTTCAAGGAACGTTTTTCCACGTATTACAAAACCGTGCAATGAGCTTAATTGTACGGTGTTTCCGGAATAATACGACAGGGATAGCTTAAAAAAAATACGTACACATTTGCATAAACATTCCTTTAAGATCGACAACGCTCTTGTGATATTCTTGTGAGATTGCAAGAGCAATACCACAGGAATCAGCTGAGTTCCAGCCATGAATTATTATCTAAAGAAGTTAATTTGTTACTTACTCTAGCGCATTTGTCTTTTAGAAGTAATGCTATTATTTCATCCTAAGATTTCTCCAATATGTGTGTTTCTGACACCAGTCACTGACAGTTCAAAGAATTCTATTGGTTTCTTTAGTTTCATCACAAAGTTCTGAGATAATTTATACATCTAGATAGAGTCTCTTGATGTTAGACAACCGATAAAAATAGCCCAGGAATAGTTTTGTGTGCGTGATAAGCTACGCCTTACAATCGCGATTTGCATGACACTTTGTGAATTGCTCAAAGTAGAGGTAGTTTATCTATATATATTAGAGATTTCCACGTACATAGTCACTCATCACGATATCTCTGGAACCATTACAGCCAAAGACTTGAAATTTGGTATTCTCTTGAATAGGTGGTGAACTTAACATCAGAATGATAATAAATGTATATTCAAATTTTACAATGAAAATATCAAAAGTAAAACAAATTTCAGGGTAAATTAGTTAATTCACGAAGCAACTAACTGACTTACCCGCATCAGCTCTCCTTTCCATGCGATTACGGGTCCAATTACAGAGAATTTATGAGATAGGGGCGTATTAAATTAGACCTTTACAGTTAGCAAATAAATATTTTTGATATTTTGCTACAATAAAAAAAATCAAAACTACAAACGGACTACTGCAAAGAGACGCCATAAAATTCACGATAAAAGATAATACCAGGCTATTCAAGACATCCGCAAGGAATACTTGAATAACTGCTCCTTAAAATATCTCCAAGAATACAAAAGAATGAAAATAGTGGATGAGTACATTTAAAAAAAAATATATCGATATAAATAAATGTATGTATAGTACATTTATAGTACATACAGTATGGAAATATATAGATAATACCAATGATGATAGAACGTTATTGGGTACTACAAAAACTAACAGAATGACCCTACTTTACTAACCACCGATCAAATCTATATCTCATTCGGCAAATTATGAAAAGTAGTTTATAAGGTCATCCATCTATTCCTAACGAACACACATACATACAAGCCAAAATAATAACAATGCTTTTTTTTCACCGTGGTCGGATAAAAAAGCTGTATTCTAACAGGTAGAGTACATTCTTTTCGCATATTTTATTGATAAATTAGTAATAAAATCTCTTTAGATGACATTAGAAAGGGTACATTTCAAAAAAAGAATCAAATCAAAAAGATATTGTTTTTAGAAATTTTTCATTTGTTTTACTTCGTCAAAATGGGCGAATCTGATGAAGAAATCGGTTACATTTCAAAATTTTATTACGAAAAAATTTCAAAATATGCAATCTTTGGTATTCTGGTATTTTGATATCAACATCGAAGATGCATTATTGATAACGGTTATGAATCATACGCTAATAAACCACTATCTACGAATATATCTAATATATAAAATTCTCATGTCGCGGTGTTTCTAGTTAAACTTCGAAACGGCTTGACCGATTCTCATGAAATTTTGAGTGCATATTGGGTAGGTCTGAGAATCGGACAACATCTATTTTTCATCCCCCTAAATGTTAAGGGTGGTCAAGGCCCCCTAAAGGTTATTTTTTTGACATTTTTTTTTTAAATTAGTCAGCATTAAAAACAACAGTTTCTTTTGTATCGCGATTTTAATATCGGCAATACAACGTTTGCTCGGTCAGCTAGTTATGATATACATATTATCACATATTAGAGTGGGCAAGGATGGGAACTCACACACAAATGGTTCCATACCATTGTGAGGTGTTTACCAGTGGGAAGCTCCTTTGCACAGGATGCCGGCTATATTATGGGTACCACAATGGCGCCTATTTCTGCCGTGAAGCAGTAATGTGTAAACTTAACTGTGTATCGGTGTGAAGGGCGTCCGGAGCTAGTGAAATTACTGGTCAAATGAGATTTGACATAGCAATTGTATTGCCGCTCAGAATATTTGGTTTTACAGGAACCCTGAGAGGCGCTACATTGTAATGGGCAGGGCGTATCAATATCCATCAGTTGAACGTCCTGCTTGCCTCATCCCTTTTTATCATAAAAATAATCAAACCATTGACATACATGACTACAAGTATACAGGTTAATTCTATTTCAATTAAAGTAATTGTTTCTCTTATTTCATTTCGTCGTGATTGTAAACAATATTATTCACAATCTGTACAGTAGTCACAAAACCTGTATTTAAGTAATCTATACTATAATATTATAAAGCTGCAGTGTTTGTTTGTTTGTTTGTTTGAACGCGCTAATCTCTGGTACTACTGGTCCGATTTGAATGATTCTTTCAGTATTGGGTAGTCCATTTATCGAGGAAGGCTATAGGCTATGTTTTTTTTTTCAAAATTAGGGATCCGTAATCAAATTGCTATTTTGTAACACAAGGTGTAAAATCGAAAACCTATTTTTGTGTGCGCTGCAAAAACTATTGACAATAGAACAAAATGATGTACAGGCTATAATATAGACAATCTTTTATTACTAATAAAACTATCGCGTGAATTATACTTTATATGGCAAAACAACGTTTGCCGGGTCAGCTAGTATTAAATATGACAGCTTATGTAAAAAATAATTCTTCTTATTTTTATTATTAAAAATATACACAGTATCATTACATGATATAAAAATGAGATATAATGACATAAATATACATATATATGTATAGTTATAGCTTATCGACTTGAATTTCAGCTTTTCACGAATCCCGCGGGAATCATGGATTTTTCCGGGATAAAGTGTGTATGTCCTTTGTCAAGCTCCAGTCTACTGCTGTACCAAATTTCATCAAATTAAGTTCAGTACCTACGGCGTAAAAGCGTAACAAAAAAATTTACGTTCACATTTATAATAATAATAGCTGACCCGGCAAACGTTGTTTTGTCATATAAATTATTTTTAGAGTTAGACCGTTATTTGGACATGGCAACATAACTTTATTTTTCTAAAATAAAAGAATTTATCTAAAGTAAACGTAGCCTAAGTTACTCCTTACTACATCAGCTACGTGCCAATAAAAGTCCCGCCAAAATAGATCCAGCCATTGCAGAGATTAGCTGGAACAAGCAGACAGACAGTCAGACAAAAATTGTAAAAAATGTTATTTTGGTGTATATATATTCATATACATGTAGTAAAAAACGGTTATTTCAATATTACAATCAGACACTCCAATTTTATCGCTATGTATAGATATCATTATGTTACAAATATCATTTAATATCCCATGTTTGCGTATAGCTAAATCACAAAAAATTACAGCGCAAAGGTGCGACCTGTTCACGACTTAATCCCCGACGATTTGCGAAGAAGAAAAAAGGGTTTCCGTAACTCACACAAGCCGGATCCTCTTTATTACCGAGCTGTTTTCTGTCGTCGCTTATCGTACTTCACCACTATTTATTTGATAATATAAAAGTCAAATTATCTTCAGGAAAAAATTGTGTTTTTATCATTTCTCTATTATGTTTTGAGACATACAGTTGTAGTTTTATCTCGCGTTTAAGAAATCGTTGGTTGGCGCTGCATTTGAAACATAAGCAATCCTATCAGATCTAGAGTTGACTGGCTCAGTGCTGTTTCGGTCGGGTCATGTTTTGGAATGCACACCACATAAGAGTAACAAGATAGCCGCATAGACTGGTTTTGAAACATTGTCATAATAAAACACTTTTTCTTCAAAATAGCCATAACATGTGTATAAAATTATAATATAATAAATTGCCTAAGGACTTGAAAATACTGTCACACTAGCTGACCCAGCAAACGTTGTGTTGCCATATAAAGTAATAAAACTAAAAAAAATGGGGTGTAAAAAGTAGATGCAACCGATTCTCAGACCTATCAAATTTATCGTACTACAATTATTAATAGTATTAATCCATTGCCATCTATAGCGGATTTGTGGATGGAACAGAATAATATTAAAATCGCGATACAAAAATAGGAGTTGATCGTTGGGTTGAAAATTTAGGGTTGTATGTATTTTTTAATGTTGTATCATAAAAAAATAAAAACAAAAAATTACATCCAAAAAATAAAATAAAAAATTTGGGGCTGGACCACGAAAAATAGATAGTAGCTGATTCTCAGACCTACTGCATATGCATATAAAATTTGGTAAAAATCAGTAACGCCGTTTCGGAGGAGTAAGGTTACTAACATTGTGACACGAGAATTTTATATATATATAAGATAAAATGTTTATACAAAGACTCTTTAAATAGCTACTTAAAAATAATTTAAATAGTATTAATGAATATTTAGATAAGTGTTAAGTTTTTAAATTATTTTAATTTAAGCTGGATATAGGACACGTAATATTTAAAATCTGGACATACCTAAGCAAAATAAATTATTTCATTTCATTTCACATAATATGGCAATTTGAGTTGTTGGATTGCAAAATACCAGTCTGTATGATAATATCCAGCATTTTCGATGATTTGTTAATAACATTGTCGATATGTAGAAAGTTAATTTTGAATCAAAGACGACTCCTAAATTCGATTAAAAAATGACACCTAAATCTATATTTCCGTCTTGTTTGTTGCAATAGTGCCAACAATGTGATGTTGATGTGTTTACCAGTGGGAGGCTCCTTTGCATAGGATGCCAGCTAGATTATGGGTACCACAATGATGCCTATTTCTGCCATGGAGCAGTAATGTGTAAACTTTGTGTTTCGGACTGAAGGGCGCCGTAGCTAGTGAAATTACTGGGTAAATGAGACAACATCTTATGTCTCAAGGTGACGAGCGCAATTGTAGTGTCACTCAGAATTTTTGGACTTTTCAAGGATCATGAGTGGCACTGCATTGTAATGTGCAGGGCAGTTCAATTACCAATAGCTGAATGCCATGCTCGTCTTATCCCATATTTTTATAAAAAAAAATGATTCCGTTTAAAGTAGCAATTACGCGTGAAAGTAGCTAAGTAGCATTTATTAGTTTTAAAGCCATTTTATTAATTACAACAATTCGATGAATCCGAGGGTTTTATGAAAATTTTACAGTTTTAAATCGCTTGCAAAAAGGTAAGCGCTTTTGTATTTAAATATTTCTATATTATTTCTTCTAATTACGGCTCAAAGTTTTCCAACTGTTTACTTTTGAAATTCATAATCTGAATTAATTCACTGAATAATTTGAATTGATTTGATATAAAATCTTATTATAGACTCATTATTATTTATAAGAAAATGCATGTTTGCAGTAAAAATACAGGTTATTATAAAAAAAAGGGTTTTTGTCGTTATATTTTTATGTTCTGTACGTTGTCGTTTGAGTATGTTTGTTGCATCACTTTACATTTTATATTGTAATTGAAATGATTTTTGAAACGATGATAGTGTAAATCTTGATTTAAAAGAGTGGCAATGAGTTTCTTGCTACTTCTTCTCATTAGCTCAACCTTTTACGAAGTAGCAGTAAATTCAATAAGGTTTTTTTTATACATTCATTGGTGTCATTTCCGTGACCTATATGAATAAAGTGATTTTGATTTGATTTGATTTGATTTGTAACATACTTGCCGTGGTTGGTCTCCTTTATTGTAAGCCTATTTTTATAACATCAAAATAAAATTTCCAGTAAAGGTGAATTGATAATTCGCTTCTCATACGCTAATATTATCACTTACTTTTAACTTGTTAGATAATTATCTGTATAATATGTTCATATTTGCGCAAGTCATATTAAGCTCGTTAGTTACGAAGCCTGTTAATTTAGCACGTAATATTATCTAATATGTTTTAATAATACATATTTGTAACAATTTTGTATGGAAGTTTTCATCTCTTTTTAACTAACTTCAAAAAAGGAGGAGGTGCTCAATTCGAATGTATTTTTTTAAGTTTTTAACCTCAGAAATTTCAACCAGGTGAACCGATTTTGATGACTGTTTTATGTTTGAAAGCTTATTCTTCTCGTTTCGTATCATTTCATGTGTTCCAGTTCTGACAATGGTATCCATTATAAAACAATAATATATCTTACATTTGTATTAAGCATGTGCGCAACAAATGATTATGACGATTAGTATTTTAGTGTTACTGCTTACCTAAGTTTACTTGAGTAATAAAGATTATTGTTTGGATTATATAAGCCATTTAGTTCTTATTGGGGCCCTATTTCAAAGATAAAAAATAGTTGAAATTACAATTCAAACAACAGGTCAGATATTTTCTTAAGCTATACTATACCTGGTATTTTTGTTCGGTTATACTGCAAAAACTTATACAATTGGATGCATGGTGATTCGGAGAAGGTTTTAGTATATAATATATTGGTGATTACTTATCCAGAATCTATATATTTTTGGCTTAGATTTAATGAGATAAGCGTATCCGGGGTACTTTATTTATGTGGCAAAACAACGTTTGCCAGGTGAGCAGGTAGTATTTCAATATTTTGAAACAGTTTTTTTTTAAGACGAAAATCATTTTATTTATCAAATGTATTGTAATCTTTAAATACGTATTACTAAACTTATCTACATTCGTATTTTTTATATGGTAAATCCGTTCCCCAATCTTCCTCCATTAGCTTTCTAATCATGTCACCAGATCTATTTGGTAGACCACTAGCAATCATCATTCGACAGCTTTTCTCAGCTTTAGTGGTGTCCACCAAATGTGATATACTACTCAGCTTATAACTCCAAAATTTAGCATAGAAAAGCTATTAGATTTTCTACTCTTGTTGCAGCTGTTCCTTTTACCTTTCTAGGTTTCCATTTTGAAGTATCAAACCAATTGCCATAGTGCTATTGCCGAATGCCGATTTTATTTTGCACTCTTACTAATATTACAAAATTTTGACGAATGCAAATTCAAATATTTTTTTTGTTCTAAATAGCATATGAAATCACTTATAGAAACGACCTGAGAAGAATGGGCGCAAGAGACTCAGTAGGCTTCTATTTATATCAGATCATATTATCATAGTTTAAAAAAAACATATCAAGTGGAAAAATCTTCTTTATAAAAACATCTCTCGAAAGCTAAGCAAGAATTCTAAAACACTTAAATTTAAAATTATAAGCGACACATTATCCGAAGCGAAATTACCACCTGAGTTATTCTCACGAAGCTAGATTCATGCTTGAAACTTTGCGCGATCACATTACCATGAAGGATAACTGTGAGTTATTCAATGACGCCCGCATTTATAACATTGTTCTTTTATTAAAATTAATTTAGGTTAAATAAAATATGGCCCCATTCGTTATGGGGTACTTTATAATTTGTCTTTGCAATATCGAATGATGAGGAAGGCAATTTATTTGTCTTTATGAAACGCTTTGGCCCGAACGTATTTTTTATTTGTTCTATTTTTAGGCACTAGTATGGGCTTGTATAAAGCTCTTTAGTAAAATGAAACAAATTGTATATTTCAAATCCTTCAAGTTAATACAAAAAATCTCTCTCCCCAAGAGAAGGGCGCCTTCGATGATGGCTTAAAGGGCACTTGCTTAAAGCCAATTTCAGGTGGTATTAAGTGGGTAGGCACTTGGGTTTTTCGTGAGTCCCACATAACATACGCTGCCATAGACTGCGTTGGTATGCATGAGCATTCACCACCCCCCTCCCATCGTTATCCCGGAGGGTAGCCCTTTCCCTTTGTCTGGGTGCTAAAAGAAATATTATTATGCTAAGCTTCGATTTTGAGTGGTATCAGACATTATTTTAAGTACTGTTAAACTATAGTTTTTAAAACAATGTTGAAGTTTTACTACATATTTTCATATCTGCTTTTAAAACGTGCCACTAAAATGTGTGATACTTGCCCCGAAAAATTCTTAAGAGAGATAAGAGTTTACATTAAAACTTATTATTATTAAATCTTAAAACTTTTTAAGCCTTAGTTTAGGTAATCTTTGATTAAATTACTCAAAAAGATTGTTGAAACAAAACTCAAAAAATTATGGTAAGACCACATTGCTGACTTTATTAAGACGGTGTACAAAAAACTACTTAACATCAACTAAGCTTAATAAATTTGGTTAAGTGTAATGTAGATGGCAATAATAAAACGTTAATAAAATACAATTGAGAGTACAGTTACTTAGCGCCAATCTTTTATACCTCCATAAAGTTGAAATCTCATCATAATTAACATTCATTTAAAATTGAGATCACCCACGGTAAAATGTAAAGTTCGCCGGCGGTATTCAGCTTAGCACCTGCCGGAGCGTCTTAGCGTGGCCGAAATTAATGCGACACAAAGTCTGCAAAAGTCAATTACACTTTATTAAAACCGTCTCCATTTATATCAATTTGACGCAAACTGGTACAAATACTGATAATGTTCTCTTCTTTCATCCGAAACCTGAGGTGGGGCTACGCAAGCGCCGCGACGTAGCAAGTCCGTAGACAAAGCGTAGCGACGGTTATGTGTAGCGCGGGCAGTAGCCAGTTGGGTCGCCCGGAGATCGCAGCTACGCTTTTCGCGCCAAAACGATTCAACCGATTCACGTTCGCGCGACGTCAAACGCAACCACTTTATAACCGGCATTCTCTCTGCCCACAAGCGTCCTATGAATATTTAAACAATTCAACGAATCAATGGGCGAACTTCGTGGTTGCATCGAACTTGATTATACATTTCGTTGCTTCTAGACACCGATGTATATATTATAGTATGATATGTTTGTAAAATGAAAAGTTTATAAACATGCACTTTCCGCGGTATGATTTGTGTATGGCTTTTCTAATTATTTACGATATAGCCTCTTCTGATGCGGCGGTCGACGGTAAGAAATCAATTTTCATATGTATTCATATTATTAAGTTTATTCTATATTGCTTACTTAACTGCTAATATTACTATAATAAGATAGCCATGAAACTTATATGGTTTTTAGCGAGAAATATGCCAAAAATATTATGTAGTATTAATATCGTGATTGACTTGGTAACGCAAAGTAAAACCACAACTTAGAATAAATATTTCAAGCGTAAGTTGTGTAATAAAATATTGTTATTTCTTTAGCCGTATTTTTTCAACAAGTTTGTGTTAGAGAAATCGGAACCGCCTCCAAACTTTTTTCTTACGTAGTTTACGGTTTATTCTTTCTGCCGCTTTCTTTGTAACAACTCCGGCGAAACTTTTATAAATGAACTGATTCGCTTATTTCCAAAGCTAATTAAAGTACCTACGGCTGAATGTTTCTTCTTGCGAAATAACTTCATTAAAAACGGATTTATTTATTCGTTTTCTCCTATCTCCTATCAACTTATAATAACGTACACTTGATAAGGAATGAAAATATTATCTCATCTCAATGAATAATAGATAGATTAGTTGCTACTTAGTTTTATAAGGAAAAATTAAAATACTAGATAGACGTTTACCTAATGGTTCGGATTTACGATTGAACGCTCTACTCAAATCCAAAATTGAATTTTATTTATTAATTGATGAATTATTTGTACACAAAAGTCAATTTTGTTGCCATAGGTTCATGAAACTCAGTATATAATATCCTCCCTTTACAGATTTCACAGTTTCCACACATTTTAATAATAATAATAATAATCATTATTTGCATTTGAATAAGGTCAGTTTTACTATCGGTCTTATTTTTGATTAATCATAGTTTCCCTTATTCTACCTACAAGGCATGCAAATATATAATATGTAGTAAAACATTTTATTGCTATACCAAATTTTACTCAACGAAAAAGTATTTTAAGCTTCTAAGCACAAAGTATATATAAAATTCTAATAAAACAGTCATAATAATTCATGTCAAATTCATATGTTATTTTTCCTCAATATTAATTTTTTTTGATGAAAGTAAGGGATGAGACGAGCAGGACTTTTAGCTGGTGGAAATTGATATGCCCTGCCTATTACAATGCAGTGCCGCTCAGGATTCTTGAAAGACCCAAAAATTTTGAGCGGCACTACAATTGCGCAAATGCACCTTAAGAGATAAGATGTTCAGTCCCATTTGCCCAGTAATTTCACTAGCTACGGTGCCCTTCACACCGAAACACAGTAATGTTTACACATAACTGCTTCTCGACAGAATTATTGAATAAAATCAATTATTTATTAGCCATATTATTATTTTAGTATCCTCTTTATATTCTTGAACTTTATAATAGGCTTCCTTCATTAAAATTTCCTTAGTATGAAGCTTAAATTTATGTAACGGAATTTCGATTACTTGATGTGGGAGTTTATTTTAAATGTATATACGTTTCAAATTATGATCAGCATTGCAATTAATTGCATTCAGCTTGAGACTTGAGATTAGTCTCATTGGTACAGTTATTTCACAATAATGCTTGCATACTACTGCTAAATGGCAGAAAGAAGAAGCCCACACTGGTATTAGTTATTAAAATTACTCTTCAGTTACATTACAAGTTTTACCACGGTATGTTATTTTTTGTTTTTATGGTTTCGTATCTCAAAAGGACAAAACGGAACCCTTATAGTATCACTTTGACCGTCCATCTGGCTGTCTGTCAAGATCCTTTATCTCGGGAATGCGTAATCGCTTGAAGATGTGAAATATTAAACTTCTAGTTAAATCATAAAAAAACAGGGTGTTAATGCAAGGAACGGCGCGGCGGTCCTTATTTTGAATTAAGTTACCCGTGTGTATCGTATGAAAGGGCTTAATTGGTACCAGCTTAAAAGTTTTAATTGTTTTTATGATGTTATTGTATACTTTAACGATTTATGTCGAAGAATGACAAAAACCTTTTATTTTTTTTATAAGTATAGGTAGGTACCTAAGAATATTTACAGAACCCTCAGTGGGCGAATCCGAGTCGCACTAATCTAGTTTTTGTGTGTGTGTTTTTTTTTACCCAGAATTATTTGGTATACATATGTTTCAACTTTATCATAAGGATTGTTTACAAACATGTTAACGTATTTGAAATAAAACCAAAGAGAGATGTGTAATACAATGTTCTTAATGATAAAATAATAAAACTATAATTTTCACGCTTATAGATTGAATTTTTGGTTTAAACGAACAATATTATAGGCAAATGGAAGTCACGAGAGTACCATTACAATATATTAATTACTTTATTGTAATTATATTCATGTGAGAGTTAGAGGTTTCTGTTTTTTTTATACTTAATACTATACTACTACGAACTATTAACTTACTAACTTATTGAATTATGTAAGATCACGAAATTTAGATGTAGTTTTTGTTTTGTTTTAATTACTTATTATTTTAGTTTGGTAACCCTTTAAATATTATGTATAACCTGTATGTAGTATGAAAATCCGCTAGAACACCTCAAATCACCTGTGGGTATGACCAGTATTATGCTGAACTGAACTCCAATTCTGCACCTTAATATAAATTAACAAATAAGTCTACCTGTAAAATAGGTTTAAATTGCAGACTAAATGATTTTTCTTTCTTCCTTCCTTTTCGTCTTCATTTTTATAAATATTAGTATTTTTTTTTATTTATGGAATAGGAGGACAAACGAGCGTACGGGTCACCTGTTGTTAAGTGATCACCGCCGCCCATACTCTCTTGCAACACCAGAGGAATCACAGGAGCGTTGCCGGCCTTTAAGGAAGGTGTACGCGCTTTTTTTGAAGGTACCCATGTCGTATCGTCCCGGAAACACCGCACAAGGAAGTTCATTCCACAGCTTTGTAGTACGTGGAAGAAAGCTCCTTGTAAACCGCACTGTGGAGGACCGCCACACATCCATCTGGTGAGGATGATATCCTAACTTGTGGCGTGTCGTGCGAAGGTGGAATTTGGCGGCAGGAATTAGGTAAAACAGCTCTTCGGAACACTCCCCGTGATAAATGCGGTAGAAGACACACAATGAAGCTACGTCTCTACGCAACGCCAAGTGATCCAGCCGTTTACAGAGTACTGGGTCCCCGACAATTCGCGCTGCTCTGCGTTGCACGCGGTCAAATGGATCGAGCTGATACTGGGGTGCGCCAGACCAGAGATGACAGCAATACTCCATATGTGGCCGGACCTGCGCTTTGTACAGCGCTAGAATGTGGGCTTGCTTGAAGTATTGCCGTGCTCTATTAATGACGCCCAGTTTCTTTGAAGCCAATTTGGCTTTGCCCTCCAGATGGCCACGGAATTGGCAATAGCTCGAGATTTCGAGGCCCAGGATTCCGATACTAGGCGAGGCTTTTAGGGAAGTGTTGTTGAAGAGCGGTGATGCGACAAATGGGGTTTTTTTAGTGGTAAACGCGCAAACTTGAGTCTTCTGGGGGTTAAATTGGACAAGGTTCAATTTACCCCATTCCGCGACCTTCTCAAGAGAGGACTCGATAGAAGACACAAGTTTCTCCCGGCACTGGTCGACGATTTCCCGAGAGAGACGTGCATGGCCCGTGTATACGGCATCACCAGTGCTGTCATCTGCATAGCAATGAATGTTGGAGGTGTCCAACATATCATTGATATGCAGAAGAAACAGCGTAGGAGATAGCACACAGCCTTGGGGCACTCCAGCATTCACGGGCTTCGGGTTCGAGCAATGTTCCGGTCGGGTAACTGGAAAGCTGCTCGCCGATTTTGACGACGTGTTTTGACTTTGCACGGGCGATTTGCCGCTTAAAAAATCTGGAAGCACGGTTGTATTTCCTCTTTAGAACTATGCAGTTCGGATCCTTTGTGCCCAGCGCCGCAACCCAAGTTCGATACGCCTGTTTTTTGCAGTCAGATGCTGCTTTAACTGACGCATCGAACCAGGGCTGTGATCTGCCACCGATCGGTACTACAGAGCTTGGTATAAAAATATCCATGCCCTGTAGTATCACATCAGCTACTGCAACGGCGCAGGCACTAGGATCATCCGAAGGGAAACAAACCCTGCTCCAAGGGTAGGATGCAAAAAAGGAACGCATCCTATCCCAATCTGCTGACTTGTAGTGCCAAACGCGGCGGGTCGCTGGTGGTCTGCGACGTGGGCGTCGTATAGGCACTACACTCCTGACCAGGCAATGGTCGGACGTTCCGAGAGGGGCGTTGACAATGACCTGGTAACCATCGGGATGTGTAGTCAGCAGAAGATCTAATAAGGACGGCATGTGGCTATCCACATCCGGGAGCCGCGTTGGCGACTCAACCAATTGGGACAGATCGTACGCCAATGCAAAATTATGCACAGATCACCCTGCGTAGTCGTTGGTACGTGATCCAAGCCATTCGGCATTGTGCCCGTTGAAATCACCCAAGACTACGATTTCAGCGGAGGGGATCTGTGCAAGCACGTCGTCAATTGCCGCTTGAACGCAGCCCATGAGATGATCGGTTTCTGCGTTACCACTGCGTTACACAGTATATCCCTTTTATAAAGTTCAGAAGTTGAATATGTTAATTCCTTGCCATATTATACATATGAAATATATAAAAAATAGAGATCCACTACTAAGATTGGACCCAATCACGAACTATTAAGGATGTTTTTGTGCTAGAGTTTTAATAGCGCGGCGTGTATAAATAAACCAATACCTGTTATTATTGAATACAGGTCGATATCAAATGTTGCCTTTTAAAAGCGCTGATATATAAATAAACATTTATGGTCTTACAAATATAAACTTGGTCTAAAATTATACCTCAGAATAAATCCCAGAAGATGCAAAATGTTGAAATTATGGCTGACGTCACTGCAGTGATAATTCTGAAGTTTACCGAATGTCAGGCAGCTTTCAAATAAACGCGGGAATCGTTTTACAGCCGAATAAACCAATCATAAATTTGTACATATCCCGTTTTACTATGGAATTTGTATTTTGTATTTTTATTTTGCGGTCATTAACTAAAGAAAACCAAACTACGACGCCCTATGAAACATTAAATCATAAAACAGCTACTTCAATATTTTTAAACAGCTGCGTATTTGTTAAATTAAATACCAAAGTTGTTTATAACTGCTACTATTCTTTTTAATATAGCAACATTACAAATCAGTCAATATAATAGTCTTTACTAGCTGACCCAGCAAACGTTGTATTGCCGATATTAAAATCACGATACAAAAGTAACTGTTCATCGTAGATGGGTGAAAATTTTAAGTTGTATGTATTTTTTAATGCTGACTCATAATAAACAAATTTAAAAAAATGTCAAACAAATAAAAAAATAAAATCGTGTGGACCACCCTTAACATTAAGTGGGATGAAAAATAGATGTTGTCCGATTCTCAGACCTATCCAATATGCACTCAAAATTTCATGAAAATCGGTCAAGCTGTTTCGGAGGAGTTCAATGTTTAACACCATGACACGAGAATTTTATATATTAGATTTCTAGCCTTATGTCACCATGGTATTTATGTTATCTGCCTTCAACTGTCAACGCCAAAATGTTTGTTTACGTATAGCAAAAAGTCCAAGAATAGGAAAACCTGACCGACTTCGATTATATTTTATGTATCGATTACTTAGGTAGATATTATGATGGTATTATTATAATATCGTTCTGTGTTTTGATATTGCGTTATTTGTTTCGTATCTACAGCAGTGTAGTTAAAACGTGATAATATCGCGTGCATACAATTACTAAGTGGTAAATTCTGTTTACTATCAACTCCAAGCTCCATCCTAAGATGATTTGTAATATATGCCACCGGTTTACTCTATAATGCTAATTGTAGGCTACAGCAAAAATAATCTATTAATTGTGTTGTTTTATGTACCTTTCATTGTTGTGAGCAGTGAGAGAGACCTCTCTCAATCTGATATAAGACGTTTGATTGTCACTTGAAAGATAAAGCTTTGGAAATAAAAAGTAATAATCTGTGAGTGTATTGCTAGCTTATTCTCAGGTATAACTTTATACTAAGTTTATTTGTAAGGCTGCTTATTTAAAAAAAAATCCTCTGCTTCCGTAAATAACTAGCAATCGTGCAAATATTATAGCTTGAGTTCAAAGTCAACGTATAAATAGACTAAACTGTCTTAACCTTCACAAAAAGGCTGAGGTTTTCAATCCCTGTGTAATTTTTATGCTCAGTACCTTATATCTTTGAATTTATTGTGCCGATTAGAAATAAATTTGCATTAATTCAGTTTGAACGATCAAATCTATGCGAAAATCCTCAAAATATAGTCATCAGTCATTAATTGTGTACAGAGATATTATGGAAGTGAATACATAGCGACTGAAAATGTAATTAAGGCTCTAAACAAGTTGGATGTAATGAAGGGTTCTGGTTTGGATGATATACCTCCAATATTTTTCAAAGCCACTTCTACTACCATTTACAAACCACTGCATATTTTATTCAGTATGTGTCTTAAACAAGGCATATTTCCAGAGAAATGGAAAATGGCTCGCATAGTGCCTGTACATAAAGGAGGATCCAAAAAGAACGTAGAAAATTACCGACCAATCTCTATCTTGCCTGTACTTTCCAAGCTCTTTGAGCGGCTTGTACACGATTCCATTTATCCACTGATACATAGGATTATAATTCCACAACAACATGAATTCGTGCAGAAACGCTCAACAGTAACTAATCTTCTTGTTTTTGCTTCACACTTATTTGAAGATTTAGATAACAATAGACAAACAGACTGCATTTATACAGACTTTCAGAAAGCTTTTGATAGGGTAGACCATAGACGCTTATTAGAAAAATTTGCATATAACGGCATACGTGGTGATCTTTGGCGATGGTTTAAATCATATATCTCAAATCGTACTCAAAGAGTTATCATCAGTTTCCATGAATCGAAAATGGTAATGATTACTTCTGGAGTTCCACAAGGGTCAATTCTTGGACCTCTTTTATTTATTATATTCATCAACGATATTCATACATGCTTTAAACATAGTAATTTTCTACTATATGCAGATGATCTTAAAATATTTAAAACAATTGAATTACAAGATAATCATTACCATCTTCAGTATGATTTAAATAGATTTACTAAATATTGTACAGAAAATAATCTTAATCTAAGCTTAAGTAAATGTAAGGATATCACTTTTACTAAAAAGAGATCCGCTAGCAACTGTACATATTCACTTTATGGAGAGAGTCTAGACAAGGTTAGTAATATTGAAGATCTAGGAATAACATTGGATAGTAAGTTACATTTAGACACGCATACACAAAACATTGTAAATAAAGCTTTTAAAATGTATGGATTTATAATGCGGACCGGTATTAATTTCAATAGAGTTGCTACATATCTAAATTTGTATAAATCGCTGGTTCGCTCACAACTCGAATATGCTGTTTGTATCTGGAATCCCCATTATAATAAATATGTTAAGAGAATAGAAACTGTACAGAAAAAAATTTTACGGACGATGCACTATAAATGTACGGGAAGCTACCTTCCTTATGACCAGCTTCTTGAAAAATATAGTATACTTGACTTGCAGTCAAGGTGCAAACAACTTGAAGCTATGCTCTTATTTGATCTGTGTCATAATAAATACGACTGTATTCCTTTAACTCGTAAACTCTGTTACAAAATACCAGTTAGAAGTCATGTACGCAATAATCAAACGCATAAACTTTTTGCTACTATCAAATGTCGTACAAATTCTGGCGAGCGCTCACCACTATGGAGAATGACACACTCATATAATGCATGCTTTGGCAATATTGATATTTTTTCCACTCGTGTGGGCTCTTTCAAAAAGCTGGTCATGGATTATCTTAAGAAGAATATTACTTTATTAGACTAAACCTGTAGAATAATAACAATAAAACTAAACGAATATATTTTTTATATCTACACTTATATTCATACATGTAACTTTTGTAATTAAGCATTAATTAATAATTATGTGGTTGACGTAGTGGGTAGCATGTATAGTATTACTGTATTATATTATTACTGATTTTTTTCTAAGCACTGCGTGCTACTGTTTGTTGACCCGAATAAATAAAATAAAATACATAGTGTGAAGTGGTACTGATGAAGAAGGCCACAAATAGTCACCAGAACATTTCAATAATAATGCAAAACATATTATAATCATTCGAAACATATTGTAATAATAATGTGTTTTGCATAGTACTTCACGGATGGCGACAACATAAGGACATACCTACATTCAAAATAAATTGAAACAGCATGATCATAACTGACGACCTGTATAGCCGAGTGGTTAGCGATCCTACCTACTAAGCTAGAGGTCCCGGGTTCGAATCCCGGTAGGTGCAAGCATTTATATGATGAATATGGATGTTTGTTTCCGATTCATGGATGTTTAAATGTATTTATGTATGTTTATATGAATTTATGTATGTATAAGTAAGTATATTGTATTAAATTCAGGGTGGCGCAATAGAACGTGCATATTTAAAATATTGATTAAAAAATAAATACAAAAGGTATAGTTAAAATAAAACTGAGGTATTATTAAGAAATAACTGAAGTTTATTTTTTAAAAATAACATTGTCTAAATGATGACCCTCTCTACGACGACACTCCTCTAATCGCAAACGGAAGTTATTGAAAACTTTCTTCAGTAATGCTGGTGTAATTGCTGCCATTTCATCACGGATATTCTCCTTGAGCTGATCGATGTTTTTGGGATTATTGCTGTAGACTTTGTTCTTGAGGTATTCCCACAAAAAAAAAGTCAGGAGGCGTCACGTCTGGACTACGTGGGGGCCATGGGATATCACCTCTTTTCGAAATCAGTCTGGCAGGGAACATCTGTTTCACAACCGCCATGGAGTCATTTGATGTGTGACAGGCAGCTCCGTCTTGTTGAAACCAAGTCCTAGAATTCACTATTCTTGAATTTTCAAGCTCTGGAGCCAAAAAACCTTCCAACATCGCAACATAGCGTTCGGTATTAACAGTGACGTTTTGCCCCCGCGCATTTTCAAAGCAAAACGGTCCAATTATTCCTCTACCAGAGATTGCTGCCCATACTGTCACTTTAGGACTACGCAGTGGTTTCTGGTGCTTGAGTTTGGGATTCTCACTGTTCCAGTAACGACAATTTTGACGGTTTACGAACCCATTGATATGGAAGTGGGCCTCATCTGAGAAAAGGATATTGTCAAAATTGGAAAATCGATTAAGCATTTCATTAGCAAATGCGAGCCTTGCTCCGAAGTCAGACTCTTTCAATTCTTGTGTTAACTGCAGCTTGTAAGGATGCAGTTTAAGATCCAAGTTTAAAATTCGTTGCACACTTCGTCTCGATAAGTGTAAGACAGACGATCTCTTGCGAGTAGACATTTGTGGATCTCCTCGTACAGACTGCATAACTCTCTCAATATTGTCGTCGGTCCTAGATGTTCTTGGACGACCTTTTGCTTGTGGTTTAAACGTTGAACCAGTCTCTTCAAAACACTGTACCCATATATTAATTAAATTAGCACTCGGAGCTTCACTAATTTGCCGTAGTCCAAATTCAGAACAATATAAACGCCTAGTAACGATGTATGAACGAGAGTTCTCGTAAAATGCGCGCACGCAAAATGCGCGACGCTTCCTGTCAAAGTGACTCATAGTGACTAAAACTCCATGAGCCCGCCTACACAACGATGCAGACTCCCCCCGCCCGCGCACTTTCTACCCCGCGGAAAAAGATGATGCAATATGCACGTTCTATTGCGCCACCCTGTATATCATTGTCTTGTAACCCATAACACAGGCTATATATGCTTAACTTGGGGCAAGATAATTTGTGTGAAAAGTGTGTCAATATTATTATTATTATAACTTAAACATGTGTTGTCCCTTACAACCCAAAAGAAGTAGACCTACAACTATAACCTACAAACCTAAAGAGGTCTAATGAATTTTAAAAGCGTCGGTGGCTCAATAGTTTGAACCGTCAACTCTCAACACAGAGCCCCCGTTACGATCCTCGCCCGCTACGTACTAATGTGTTTCCAGTTTTCAAATTCATATGTACTCAACGTCTTACAGGGGCGGCAACGCTTCTGTGATTCCTGGTACTTACCATCAAGCGACCCGTTTGATCGTTTGTGCTCATCTTCCTTAAAAAAAGAAGATGTTTCCATTAAATAGATCAGACGCCGGAACTGGAACTTCTTAATGAAACCATGTTCGCTAAATGGGTTGTGGCTTACTTAAATTATCATTATATTACCTATATAAACCCAGGTCGTATATATCCATGTACGACTATACCTTAAAATAAAAAATCTCTGAAAACCAGGCTTGAATTACAAACAATGTAGAAGAGAAACTGATAAAATATATTTTATTGAAATCATTTAAATAGTAATCTGAGACTTACATTTAACTTTGTTATGAAATATATTTTTGAAGTCGTCATTTTGTGAAAAACAAAATTACGCTGTTCCACCAATTATTATAATAACACATCTAACTATTCCGACCGCAAAACCTTCAACTAATATGCGTTACGCGCAGATTGCGCACTAACGGCCGTTTTCAATAACCTATCTACCCTTAGTTTAACTCACAGATACATTGATGTCACCGTTTAATGACAAGATCTTATGTATCCATTGTTATGTCGAATACAGCAACGGCCGTTCCTAATATACTATCTACAGATAGAGATAAATTACTACCTTCTACTGTCGATAATCTGAAGCTGTCCCTTATCCAGCATTTCTATCGCCTTATATTGGGACGCGTGAATTGCAATTTCCATACAAACTTCTATCGCTGGTAAACTATACGTCGTCCCATTGACAGACAGCGCGTACGGATAAGTTGGGTTACCGTTGATATGTTTATTGGGTCAGAATAGTCAACGATAGTTACGATTTTTATCTCAAGTAAGAGATAGGCTGAATATTGGGAACAGCCGTTATAGTCCAATTCTATGTCAATAGGTTATTCAAATATAAGTAAGCGTAAATTGATAGATTTGTCTACTTCTAGTAAGTTAAACTAAGGATAGATAGGTAATTGAAAACGGCCGTAAAGTGATATTATCTATCCATAGTTTGTTCATAGGTTGTAATATGTTTAAAATCAGTAGTCAAGTACTTAACCACAAAATATCTCATATACGTGTTATTATAGGACATTCACACCTTTCAAGCAGCCTAGAGCAACTCTCTAAGAAAAAGCGATTGATAGATTAACAGATGACGGCTATAATCTTGTAAAAAACGGAGATAGCTGAAATCGACTACGTTTTAAGCAACTGTTCGCTTTCATACTTAGCCGGATTATACTTTGTCGCCAATCACTATACTGTAATTGTACTATTTCATACTAAACTAAATTTAAATTTTACTTAGGCAGTCCCAACTCTTATTACGTAGTATTAACGTCCTCTTTGCCTTAAAGATAGAAAACAATGGTCGTCTGTCGCAAAAATAATACCGTTATTATTTTTGCGAAAGAAATAGACATTTTTTGCTTTTATTTTAGGAAAATAATTATGAGTGCATTTCGAATTGATACATTTTAATTCAGATATGAAAAGTTATATTTATAATGATTAAAGTAAAGGTTCTAACGTAAACAACTCCATATAACTATAAATATAGAACTAAGCGCTAAGATAAGTAAGTAATTAAGTAAGAAGTTTGAACTTAGAACTGTTATTAGATAATAATCCAATTTGCGGCTTGGCTTCCATATGGAACTGAGTAGTAAAATATAGCAAACCGTAATATCAGATGGAATTAGAAATTTGGAAGCGTTGATTTGTAAGGTAATAAACACACAGTTGAATTAATTATTAGGTTATTTTACAATTTTGTACAGAGGTAAAAACTCATTTATCATACCGATGAACTAAAATGAGTGTAATCAATTTGTTATTTCTTTAAAGTGATAGCCCTCATTTCTGGGTTTAATTACACAAATTAAATTTGAGAGATGAACAAAACATATCAGGAATTTTGAAACGAAACGGCACTCGATCGGTTGGCTCAGTGGAAGAGCGCTCGCATGGAACGCGAGAGGTCGCGGGTTGGATTCCCTCATCGTCCATATTTTTTTTTTATAAATTTAAAAGAGAAAACATGTAAAATACAAAATATATAGAAAAACAAATTATTATAATAGGTATTATTAGTCCTCCTGTTATAATATTGGTCCTCTTTAGTTATCACTAAAGATGGATAGTAATAATTAATTTTACAGTAGGAATTCTTCATAAAAATAAAATAATGTAACATTATATTACAATCCCCAGTGGTTTTTATTATTTTGAAATCATTATAGAAAAATCTGTATTTTAATTTGTAAATAAATTTAAAAAATATGTGTTATAAATTTAAGTTAGGGCGCGAGGAATTAATAATTTAATCTGCACGTGTTTGATGAAAAAACTAGGTTTGATTAATGTTTAGTTATTGAAAGGTATAAGAGATATTATTTGTACATTGTCTTATTTTTTGAAATCAAAATAAACATATTATTAATTTATATATAATTAAATATAATCTTATTATATATATATATGGATATATACATATTTATTTATTTATAATCGCTTATAAAATTCTCACAGAATACCTTTATTTATTTATGGTGTATGTGGATGATGCAGCTACTGTACTCAATAACTTTTGTATTAATTTACATTAACTTTTTTTGACTTACTCGTGTAAGACAATGACTATTTAATGTTTGAGTGTGTCTGTTGCATCACTTTACATATTATATTGTAATTTGAAATTATTTGTAAATCGATGTACTTAAATGTAAATCTTGATATAAAAGAGTGGCAATGAGTTTCTTGCTACTTCTTCTCATTAGCTCAACCCTTTACGAAGTAGGGGTAGATTCAAAAAGATTTTTTTTTTCGACATTCATAAGTGTCATTTCCGTGACCTACGTGAATAAACTGATTAGTCTTATACGCCTCTCGTTTTGTTAAGGGTGAGATTCAATCAATTTGCCTGATTATGTAGCGAAACATACTACCTATGAAAATCTTGTTGATATCGTTTAAGTAAACATGAACTGAATGGGCGCGCACTGTATAACAATAGCTGCGCACAGCAGCAATAATGAGCGCATATCGATATTACTAAAACAAAGTCCTCCGCCGCGTCTGTCTGTCTGTCTGTTCGCGATAAACTCAAAAACTACTGCATTGATATTCATGTTGTTTGCACCAATGGATAGCGTGGTTCTCGAGAAAGGTTTAAGTATATAATTTGTTAAGTTTTTGCTATATTTATTGGAGTTGGCGAACAAATAAGATATCTATTTTGTTCTGGAAGCTTTCAACGAAAACTCTGTCTTAACCCTTTGAGATTTAACAAAATAATGTATGGTGGAAATGTGTATCTTAAATAGGTCTACACAAAACTCCGGAATGGCATATCTCTATCTCTAAAGAATAACATTCTATATTCATTTTAATACTTTAAAAAAGTGGCATTATAAAGTGATAATGTAATATATGACGACCTGTATAGCCGAGTGGTTAGCGATCCTACCTACTAAGCTAGAGGTCCCGGGTTCGAATCCCGGTAGGTGCAAGCATTTATATGATGAATATGGATGTTTGTTTTCGAGTCATGGATGTTTATATGTATGTATGTATGTTTAAGTATATTGTATTAAATATATCGTTGTCTCGCAACCCATAACACAGGCTATATATGCCTAATTTGGGGCAAGATAATTTGTCTAAAAAGTGTGTTAATATTATAAAAAATTTTTTTTAATATTATAAAAATATCGTATTTGTTTTCACAAATACGATATTAATCTTTATCATTTTATTACAACATAATTAATTATAAAATAATTCTGAAATACGTGTTTATTTCATTTTTAACTTATTAACTTTGATTACACATTTCTGATGACTTTAAACTGCATTATTTCTGAATACTTACATTATTTTCTTTTCAATTGACAGAACATGGTCTCTTTTGTCAGTAAGTTTTCAATAAATAATAATGATTTCTAAAAACCGATTTTGAATAAAACGTGTTAACCGTTCGAGAGACGTATCTACAAAAAATCTTGAATGCTTTGTTCAACTCTTAAGTTGTGACTTCATCTACAGGATCTACTTTACAGTTGAAAACCTGCTCAACTCTAATATTTGCATATTAGGAAATTGACTTGAGATGACGCTCTTGTAAATCTAAACAATTTGTTATGTTTTCAAAGTGATAATCCTCGCTTCTAGGATTAATATTCAAATAAAATTTGAAAACAAAATTTTATGAACGATGCGGGAGTCGAACCGACTACGACCTTCAGTTTCAGTGTATTTACCGAGTTTAAGTGTATTAATCCTAGAAGTGAGGGTTATCACTTTAAAAACATAACAAATTGTTTACATTTTAAAAACGTTATTACTTGTTTACTTTACTTGTAAAATAATAAATGAATTATTATAGGATCTGCTACCCTTTTCACATAATTTTATTTAGTTTCTCCTGTTTCATTATAAAATAAGCAAAAATCATGAAAATAATTTCAAATATCAACGGTATCTTGAGACTGTAAAAATAAAGCTTCTAAACGAACGAAAGATATGTGCATTTTAGTATAACTGGCCTAACATTATAATGGCCTTATATAACATACATACATCTTCCGAAAACGGATCCCACTAGGTGTCTTCTTAATTGTACATACAAGAGACCAAATTCACTTAATCATTGTTTTCGTATTGAGACGACTTCTGAACCAACCAACAGATTCCAGAAGGTGTTTCAATACGTAATCTGTGACCAGATGTGTATTTATCACTTCATAATTCACATAAGAGAGACAACATACATTTAATTACGTATCACGTATTGGACCATTTCTGGAATACGGATTCCGCAAGGTGCCTTAACGTAGATCCGTGGCAAAACGCACCTGGTGTTTTATCACTGTCAACATGTGCATAAAAGAGACAAAATACACTTGATCACGGATTACTTTTGTGACGAATTCTGGAATATGGATTCCAGAAGGTGTATCAACACAAAATCCGCTTTGAAATGTTTTTTATCACTGTATTCGTAACTGTACGTAAAAAAAAAAAAACAAAACAAAATACACTTGATCACCAATGACGTTCTATACATAATCATCATTGTTGATAATGGATTACTTTTTGTGACGAATTCTGGAATATGCATTCCAGAAGGTGTCACAACACGCAACCTGTGATCAAGTGTGTTGTATTGTTGTACTGTCTTCATAACTGTACTTAAAAGGGACAAAATATAATATGTGTGTGTACCAGAGTACACAGGTAAGAAGTGAAACATGAATAGAGAAAATCGATCAATGTGTTCCTATCTTAATCTCTCTGGAAAAACGTCGTAAGGTAAAGGATCAAACATTTCTGCTAAAATTACTTCATAATATTATTGACTCATCACTTCTTCTTAATTGCCTTAATTTCCGATGTCCAAGACAATCTTCGCGAATTAAATTTTGATTTAACTTACATACTACACGCACTAACTATGCACAAAATGCCTTCATTAATCGTTCTTGTTTAGTATACAACAAAGAATACTGTTCAATTGATTACTTTTCAGGGTCGTGACAGAAGTTGATTGAACAAATTTAGAAAATGTCTCAGTTTTAATTTATTCTCATTAGTATTAAATAATATTGCATCTCTTTTTGAACTTAAAAATGTATACTATTATTATTATAACTAAAACCATAAATAATTTTTTGTAAGTATTTTATTATTTTTAATTCAATATATTTAATTAATATTTTTTATCTTCAATACATATAGGTACTTTTAAATTGTAATTAATTTGCTCGCATTTTTCTATGTACTATTTAATTGTGAAAACTTTTATTGGTCAGTGATTTATATTTTAAATTTCAATCAGTGATTTATGTTTGTTTCCCGAATAAAATAAAATAAATACATAAACTAAATTAAATTATTATAGACATGCATACTAATAAATCTTTTTATTTCATCACTTTCAAATGAATATAATATTATTTACGTCACTATACGGAGTTCCGATAAAAAAAAACAACATGGCGCGTAACCGAAAATCGTGACGACATGACATGCTATAATATTTCTCTCACATGTCGATAAAGAAGTTTCACTTCAAAAAATTCACTTGATCAAGGATTATTTATTCGGACGAATTCTGGAATACGGATTCCAGAAGGTGTCTCAATACGTAATCGTCTTCAGAACTGTATATAAAAGTGATAAAATACACTTAATAATGGTTTTCGTAATCAAACGACTTCTGGAATACTTATTCTGTAAAACGGGCCATAAATCGAAGAGTAAGCAGAAAACATGCAAACAAGGTGTTTTTAGACAAGTTTTTTGGTTAAAATATAGCATTTCGAGTTATAAATAATACTTAATCCTGTTACACATATACTTAAGTCTTATTTGTAGGTTTCTAATGCTTGCTGTTGGTTATAGTTTTCACTCCAGAGCCTTTTTGATCTACCACTTTTCCTTGCAGTTAAACAAGTTTTTTAAAGGCATAAAGGCATTTATTTTCTCAAAATTGATTCCTTTAGAATTCATAGATGTCATTTCTTAATTTCTTATACTACTAGATACTACTACCACTTCGGAAACATATGGCGCTCTGAGAGAGAAGAAGCGGCGCAAGAAACTCTCCCAGCATTCTTTTTTTTGCGCTCTTTTCAATAAAAATATACAATATTGTACAGTCATTTCTATCGCTATAAAATAATCACAATCTAGTCCCAGGCTGTCCGATCATTTAGATATTCAGATATTTTGGCATGGCATGACGCATTTTTTTAGTACAACTCACAGAAAAGTTATTCTTATAGTTTACTTTTTTGTGTAGGTATATTTATTCAGATTAGTAATGAATAACGAGGATTGTAAGCATATAAACTGTTTTCCACGCAAGCATTTTGAAAATATTCGCTTTGTTACATAGATGGCGGGCCGGAAACCGTGAACTCATATCGCTCAAGGTCGCTGGCATTTAGTGTCGCCTTAAGGCTCACTAGGGTCGATATATTTTGCCTTTTAATTGCTTTCGCTATATAATAAATCATTTTTTCATTAGTATGGAACCCTCTGTCATATTATGTCTAAATTATAGCCGCTACTTTTAGCTAGACTTCGATTTAGTTTTATAATATATTCGGGTACATAAATCAACCCCGTCTGATAATTATTTTTCGTACAAAGAGGTAATAGTCATTACCGCCTAGACCGCCTATTTCTGGTGATTGATATGACGGCCTTCTATTTCTACATAAAAGCATTATTTTGTATTACCTTATAATATGAATACCTTATAATGTGATCACCTCCATATATATAAAATGAAGTAGAACTAAATACATTACTGCAAATACTGTATTGAATTGAAAACAATTTAAGTTCACATATTTTTTTTAATAAGATTCCAAAATCGAGTTTTTGTAGTGATCACTTCTTTGTGTGTAGAGCATTTTTCGTGCATATTGAATGACACTGACCTGTCACAATCAAATATGTATCGCTCGTCCAGAATTAATACACAATTATAGTTTTATATATTAAAACACGATGACTTTATGACTATAGAAAAAATTAAGTATGTATTTCGTATTATCAACATAAAAGCGATGTTATTTTAATAAGAAGAAGTAAGAGACCAGCACTTAGCTTATCTTTTGTGAAACAACAAGATTTAACGCATCACACAGTACCTACTACGTAGCGTACTGCAAAATGAGACGAATAAAGCCGCACTCACTCGTCATCCTGAGTTATAGGTGAAATTTATGTACGTGACGATACACTGGCAGGCATATTCTTCAAAGCGAAATACAATTGAAGAAGAGGGACAGAAATAGGTGTAGATGTGAATCAGTAGCCACGCCCCCAGAACATAGGTACTTCTACTGCTACTAAAACTGGTAGTATTTTCTTAAACAGTAATGTAGTAGTAGCATATTGCTTCTAGAAGATTCAGTGACCACTGTTTTGTACAATACTAAAAGTAAAATTTATGCAAAATGAAGAAATAAAAGTTCATGAATTTTTGTAGTATTTTATTTTGAAGTAAAACTTCTTTACGGACGCTTCACTTGGAGAGTACGCTAGTTAATGCATGACGAGAGCATTACGAACGTACGTTAGCGTTACGCGAACGGTGATTTCTTGATAAATTAGTAATTTCATTTCGTTCCTTAACAATTTTACAATTTGATATTTTGTATTGCTTCATTCGTGTAGTCTTATACCACACTCCTTTTTTTACCAATATATTAAAATAGAGCAAAATTTAATGACTTTGATAATAATATGATTTCAACACAACCGCTACTTCATGGATACAGTCCACTTTTGGTTATGAAGAGTCAGTTATAAACCAAACTTATATCTTTCATAATATCTCTGTTACTGAATATTTAAATAGAAAACATATCGATTCCTGATTCATTTAATTTGTTTCCAACATTAATCCGCTAACGAATAGATTCCAGTTAGCATATTTTTATATCACGTCTGTCCAAACACGATATCTATAAAGCTATTATTCAACGGATCAGCTTTTTGTCGGATCCGTCATAGAATATTCAAAGAGCGTTATTGGATTTTGTTAAATCTATACGAGTGTCTCTAAATGGGCCATAATCTATGCATGTTTTGTTATTTTTAATTAACTCAACGAATTTGAATGAGCGAATGAAAACCAAACATTTTGTTTGCAACTTATTTTAAACCGTTCATTAAATGCTTGGTAATTTTCATTGTTAATTTTACAAGGTTTGTTGTTGGTTGGTTAGCTGTACACTCTAGAAAAACCAGGGGAATCACAGGAGCGTCGCCAACCTTCTAGATATATGCACTTGTTGGAAGTTATTTCGTATCAATAATATGGCTACTTTCAGTTACCTTCTTGAAGTGAGCTACTGAAAATCAGTGTTAGGTTCTACCTAATATGCTGAGTAAACCTTTTTGGGACAAAACACTGCAGCCTTATTATTTTAATCATGAATTACCAGTACTTTAGTTTGTTTCTTTTCTTCTTGATGTATGTAGCGAATAGGACGTTCAGCTGATGGTAATTGATGCAGTGCCCCTCAGGATTCTTGTAAAAACCAAAAACTCTGAGCGGCATTTCAATTGCGCTCGTCACCTTGAGACATATGATGTTCAGTCTCATTTGCCCAGTAATTTCACTAGCTATGGCGCCCTTCAGACCAAAACACAAAAATGCACATTACACATTACTGCTTCACGCCGTTGTGATTCTCATAATCTAGCCAGCATCCTATGCAATGGAGCCTCCCACATTTTTTTCAAATGGTGTTCATATTATTTTGTTGTTAAATTTGGAAATGAGTCCTGTATCTAGTATAATATGTTCCAAACAAAAATATAAATACTTCTTATGTCTCAAAGTGAGGAACGCCACTCATAATTTTAGGCCCTTCAATTTCCTTTACGGCATTGCATTGTAATAACTGGAAGTATCACTTACCATCGAAAGCCTTACCCGTCCCGTCACTACTAAACGGGTGAACCGATTTTGAGGAAATTTTTGTGTGTGGTCCAGCATATTCGAGATCGATTTAGATTCATAATTAAACTCCTCCTATACGTCTAGATAGATTTTGATATTTTTTTTTTTGTGTGTGGTCCAGTGAATCCGAGAACGGTTTAGATTCACAATTCACTGGAAAATGTTTATTTATTTATTTTTTTATGAATAACACATACTTACACACTTTCAAATTGTAGTAATTGTACATGATGTAATAACGTTTAGTTAAAATATCATCAAAACTGTAACAGCCTATTTAAAAAGCTTATTTTATAATAAAAAACAAAATTTAGACGTGTGTACAGGTTAATGTCGGTCGGGATCGCTTATACAATATAATATAATTCTTGTGTGCGTGTGTATGTCACTGAACTCCTCCTAGACGGCTGGACCGATTTTATTGAAACTTTCTGTGTATCTTCAGGTGGATTCGAGAATGGTTTAGATTCACAATCGAACTACCTCCAAAACGGCTAGGCCGATTTTGATGAGATTTTTGTGTGTTCCAGTGAATTTGAGATTGGTTTAGATTCTCAATTCCGTTCATATAATATAATTATCCTGCTCATGTGTATGTTAATGAACTCCTCCTAACGGCTGGACCGATTTTTCAAATTTAAGACGTGTGTACAGGACAACGTCTGTTGGGTCCACTAGTACAATATAAAAAGAAAATAAGGTACTCCTGTATTGCTTTTTTTTAGAATCTTGTACAACTAGATATACACTTAATTGATATATAATATAACAAGTTGAAGAAATGCTTTTGCCTACTTGCTATTCCTTTTACGCTGTATAGGATTAAAAAAAGGATCTGATTGATTTGATCACTTAAATCACGCCTACACCACTTGAATCTGTTTTGAGTCTTTCTTAAGGCGACACTAAATGCCAGCAACCTTCAGCGATATGAGTTCACGGTTGCCGGCCCGCCATTTTTTTTTTATGGAAAAGGAGGACAAAAGAGCGTACGGGTCACCTGGTGTTAAATGATCACCGCCGCCCACATTCTCTTGCAACACCAGAGGAATCACAAGAGCGTTGCCGGAAGTTTAAGGAAGGTGTGTGTAACCAATACTTTCAAAATTCTTGCTTAGAAAACGTAACATTTTAAAAGACGCAAACAGTTTATATGCCTAGAATTCTCATTAATGATTACATATCTGAAATCTTGTACCTTCACAAAAAGTACAAACTATAAGAATAACTTTTTCTGAGCACTAAACAAATGCGTCATGCCGAGAAAAACTTGTTTACCTGCAATGAAAAGTGGTAGTTGCAAATAGCTCTGGAGTGTTAACTATAACAAACAGTAAACATAAGCAACCTACAAATAAGACTTAAGGGTATGTGTAATAGGATAAAATAGTATTCATAGCTCCAAATTCTATATTTTCACCATAAAACTTGTCCAAATGTACCTTGTTTGTGTGTTACTCTTCGCCTTAAGGAGATACAAGTGACTCCGTGACGTGTATGGTGTTTCTGTTAAGAAGCAAATAATCTAAAATATAAACTTGTCGCGCCACTATTTAGAAACAATATTTATAAGACATATCTCGAACACATCCCAAGGCAATCCTAGTGAACTTTTAACTTTTGCTGAGTTCAAAACTTACCTAGAACCCTGTATGGTTATTTGCGAGTTAGAAGCGTTGTGCCACAATTTGCGACGTAACTTGGAGATGTCTTTGCAAGAACTTTTCGCAGTTCATCAGTTGATACCACGCTCATGAAATTACTGAGAATTGAGATGTTCTTTGAATTCATCCTGGTTTTCTAATTTATTACTTTCGTGAGACATTGTTAAATTATTTATTAATACGGATTTACTCACGATTTATCAGTGTGGGTACCGACCACTTTCGGATTACCAGTGGGAGGCTCCTTTGCACAGAATGCCGGCTAAATTATGGGTACCACAACGGCGCCTTTTTTCTGCCGTGAAGCAGGAATGCGTAAACTTTTATTTGTTTCGGTCTGAAGCACGCCGTAGCTGGTGAAATTACTGGGCAAATGAGACTTAACATCTATCGTCTTAAGGTGACGGGCGCATTTGTAGTGCCGCTCGGATTTTTCAAAAATTCTGAGCGACACTCATGCTCAGAATTTTTGGGTTTTTCAAAAATGCTGAGTGCTACTGTATTGTATTGGGCATGGCGATCCAATTACCATCAGCTAAGTGTGCTACTCACTCATCTCGTCCCTTATTTTCATTAAAAAAAAATAAAAAACTCGGAGGTCCTTCATCAGGGTGAGTGTAGTGGGTTCGCGATAACGTCCCGTCTGTTACTGCGGACTTGTGCTCGTAGTGCGCGGCTGGGCAGGGCGGGGGTCGCCGGTGGTGATGACGAGCGCGGTATCACTTTGACTATGTCACTGTTGGTGTCCACTCATCCTAATGAAGTACCTCCGAATGGTTCAAAACTAGTCGGTACCCACACCGATAAAGGTCATATTAATAAATAAGTTAGAAATTGTGTATATAGATATAATATAAAATTTAAACATTTTTTATCATTAACATCTATAAGTTTAATGATTTTTACATAACCAGAAATAAGTATATTATTTTATTAAGTTAATTTATCCTATACAAAACTGGTGCGTTTAAAATTTTATTGAATTAGGCGTTACTTTGCGGAAATCCATAATTATACAAATGATTTAAGTTTTCTTTAGTGTTAATTCCGCCAATATTTGTTTTTAAAACAATTCGACACGTGTTTCACCTCTACACGAGGCATTCTCAGGACGCCAAAATATTTTGTAAAATTACGTAAATAAATAGAAATCATTTTAAATTCATACGAAAAGTCGTCACTCTAGTAAAACTTACTATCGAAATCTAAATGCTTGGGACCCGTTGTCACTGCTCCTTGCTAATGCTTGGGTCACGATCAAACGGTGTTAATGACGTGGCAGTAAAGCCAAACTAGTTTTAACTGCTTCGGTATCTATAGCACGTATTGCGACAAAGTTAATTTCAAAATGGCAAAATGTGGCTACAGCATAAGAATATATATGAAATAAAACACAAAAAAAACATGTTCACATTTTTGAATGAACAAACAAATTTAGTCCCATCACCTTTGTTACGCATCTCTTCCGGGGGTAATACGTCACAACAGCCGACCAAACACAGCGCGTCATTTCATGGAACGAGGGTATAAAACAGCGGCTTCCGGCTCATTTGATTCTGTCTCGTGCTAGATTTTGACGAGACAACACGTCACGAGGATGCCTCGTGTAGAGGCGAAACACGTGTCGAATTGTTTTAAAGAAAAATATTGGCGGAATTAACACTAAAGAAAACTTAAATCATTTGTATAATTATGTATTTCTGCAAAGTAACGCAATTCCGCAAAGAAAATTTTTTTACAGCATAAGAAGTAAAAACAATTACGAATACAAACCTTTGTAGTACTTTGTAGTCTAGGTTACCATCATTACCTTTTTTATGTAGTGCCAGTTTATAATAAATATCATGTATCAAGAACCTTTCACAGCATAATAGAGTCAGATTTATCGTATACTTTTAGGATGTGGGAAAATCATAACACATGTTTGAAGTAATTTTATATCTAATAGCTGAAGTAGACCAATTCAAATAGCGCTATGTGAACACATTCAAAAGTGCTTATTTTTTTTATGAAAATAAGGAACGAGACGAGCAGGACGTTTAGCTCAGATGGTAATTGATACGCCCTACCCATAACAATGAAGTGCCGTTCAGGATTCTTGAAAAACCCAAAAGTTCTGAGCGGCACTATAATTGCGCTCGTCACCTTGAGACATAAGATGTTAAGTCTCATTTGCCGTGGAAGAAAGCTCCTTGAAAACCGCACTGTGGAGGACCGCCACACATCCAGACGGTGGGGATGATATCCTAACTTGTGGCGTGCCGTGCAAAGGTGGAATTCGGCGGCAGGAATCAGGTTAAACAGCTCTTCGGAACACTCCCCGTGATAAATGCGGTAGAACACAAACAATGAAGCGACATCTCTACGCAACGCCAAGTGATCCAGCCGTTCACCGAGCACTGGGTCCCCGATAATTCGAGCTGCTCTACGTTGCACGCGATCAAATGGGTCGAGCTGATACTGGGGTGTGCAAGACCAGAGATGACAGCAATACTCCATGTGTGGCCGGACCTGCGCTTTGTAGAGCGCTAGAATGTGGGCCTGCCTGAAGTATTGCTATGCTCTATTAATGACGCCCAGCTTATTCGAAGCCAATTTGGCTTTGCCCTCCAGATGGTCACGAAATTTGTAGAGGGTGGTTCATAAAATCTACGCTTTTGAACAAAAGAAAGAAAGTAAAATATTTATTTGTAACGTATAGTACACTTAAATAAAAAAGAGTTAAAAATTAAACATTAAAGATAAACAAATTTATGAAATATTGTTTCATATACGTCACAATCTTTTCAGCTTAAAAAAATTTTTTGTCTGTCTGGTCGTGTGAGTCATGGTTGTAATGCAAGATAATTGGTGATCGGCGCTTATTGTTATTTAACCGAGTTCGTCAATAACTTCTGGCAAACAAACGACTATTCTTCATGGCTCCGTTATCTCATCGCAAAAGCAATCGTCCAATTTGACTCATTTTGAAAGCGCGACACTTTGTTTGATTTCGGCACATCTTCAAAGAACCATACACTCGATAGCTGCTTTGTTTTCTGATTGTAGCAATATTTACATAGTTAGGCACCTGTTGCTATGTAGCAGACAAAATTTAACATTCTTCCGTTGAATCTGTTAAGCAGGGCATTGCAACAATTGGCGCGTTTCATTTTTGAGCCTTAATCAAATTGACTTTTTATATATTTACTTATAAGGCTTTACTCATGTTTTATCGATATGGGTACCGTATCACGTATTATCGAGTAAAGCCATATTAATAAATAAGTTAATAATGACTCACGAAAGTTTTAATAATTTAATGACTTTGACACAAATATTTGTGTAAGATTTCAACTCACGCTGGCTAAAAATACCCGAATCTTATTGCAGGTCACACGAATACGACGATCAGGTTCAATGTTTATTTTGTTCCCAATTGGCGACTATCACGATTTTTGGCACAGAGATTGACAAGACTTTATTTGAATTCAGCAAACCCGCTGTTAATATTCGTTTTGAATGGTGCTACCTAAATATAAGCAGAGGAAGGCGGAGCGAAGCTCAGCTGAGCTGTAAAATAACAGTTATTGAAATCATACTATAAAAATAATCATGAGTTAAATCTAAAATCTTCTAAAAATTACGTCACAAGTAACAAATACATAAAATAATCTCTATTGTGTGAACGGTAATGCTTTGATGGAAACAATGAACTCTCAAATATTAAAATTAATGACATTTAAATATATTTTTATAAGTGAGCAGCTCCAGAAACATAAAAGTGTGCCCTATGTACAGCCTAGCGAAACTCTCTAAGGAAAAAGCGTTTGACAGATGACGAATATAATATAATCTTATAATCAACTACGTAATATGCAACTGTTCGCTTCAAACTTAGCCGGATTATACTTCGTGACCAATCGCGATACTGTAATTACTAATATGTCAAACTTATGTCAAATGACTGCACGTTTCATAGTAAACTAATTTTCAATCTATACTCAGGCAGTCCTGCCTCTTATTACGTAGTATTTACATCCTCTCTGACCAGTTCCAGCAATATATAGTGCGCCCTATGTATACCGGTCAAAAATATCAATTTATGTGCTCGTTACGGTTCCCAATACTTTAATTATTTCTACGAAACGTATTTTTAGACGATTCCCAAAAATCAACCGTTTTTGATCACTTATAGATGAGATATTCATTTGAAAAAAACCTTTTATTGCGAACCATTGTACAGTTGAAACTTCAAATGTATTGCATTACGCGTTACTTTGAGAAAATCCGCTAAGTTTTGTCTTTAATCAATTATACACGTGTTTCGCCTCTTTATGAGGCATCATCAGGAGATGTTGACTTGCTAAATTCTGAAACTTAGTCTCGTACAATCGTAGAGTAACTGACTTCTCAATGTCTTTAACAGAAAAAAATATAAAAAATAATGTTTGTTCAAGGGAGAAATTCAACATCAAAAGAAATAAAACCTGAAAAATGAAACCTGAATATATAAAAAGCTCAACTTATAAATCTTAAAATAAAATTGAAACCATAATAAAGGAAACGTTAAAGGGTTTCGCATTGTAACAACTTTCGTTAAACGATTCCATTAAAATTCAAATAAAAATAGCACTCTTTTTGAATTTTAAATTTCAATCTGGAATTACAATTCCTGATTAAAATTTCGGTTATCAACAGGGATATATTAATGTTAAAGTTGTTTGATAAATTGCCCAATGTTACATTATTGTTATTAGAATAAGCTACATACTTTAAGGAAAAAGTATACTTGCAAGAAATTCGTTACAAAGACCAGTAGGAGGCTCCTCTGCACCGGATGTGGGTTAGATTATGGGTACCACAACGGCGCCTATTTCTGCCGTGAAGCAGTTATGTAAGCATTACTGTGTTTCGGTCTGAAGGGCGCCGTAGCTAGTGAAATTACACCTTGAGACATAGCATCCTATGTCTCAAGGTGACGAGCGCATTTGTAGTGACATTCAGAATTTTTGGGGTTTTTCATGAATCCTGAGCAGCACTGCTAAGTAATGGACAGGGCGTATTAATTACCATCAGCTGAACGTCTTGCTCGTCTTGTTCCTTATTTTCATAAAAAAATGAATTTTAATAACAAGAATTATACACTAGCTTCCATAACAGTAAAATAGGACCATCCATTTAATGATAACGTGTATTGAATATTAGACATTATAAACAAATATGCAATGAATAAAAAAATATTTGTAAAACTATGAAGCTATCCAAATGATTTAAGTTTTCTTTAGTGCTAATTCCGCCAATATTTATTTGTCTTTAAACAATTCGACACATGTTTCGCCTCTACATGTTGAGTCGCCAAAATCTGGCCCGAAACTCAGAATCTCTGAAATGAAACACGTGTCGAATTGTTACAAGACAAATATTGCCGGAATGAACACTAAAGAAAACTCAAATCATTTGGATAATTATGGATTTCCGCCAAGTACGCCTCCTTCAAACAACTATGAAGCTGTTAATTTTGATTTAAAAGAATGGCAATGAGTCTCTTTTGCGAAGCGGCGGTAAATGTAAAAAGAAATGAAAACTTTACATTCATAAGTGTCACTTCCTTGACCTACATGAATAAAGTGATTTTGATTTGATTGAGAAAGACCAAAGAGATTAAATAAAATAGAACTATCAATGAAAAATTTTTCCAAACAATAATATTGAAAAACAAGCAATTACGGCGCTACATTTCAATAGTTTTAACAAGTATTTAACCAATTAGAACCTATTTCAAGTGAAGAACGGACAGACATCACGCTACAGTTCACAGTATAGTTTTATACGTAGGTCACACTAAAAGTTTTGCGTAACTTACAAAAACAACATGTTATAATCAAAATATTATGTCTATTGCTTTTCAAAATACTGTCCTATACACATATTTTCATGCGAGCGAACCTTTTTTTAAATAGGAGGACCACAGCTGATCTGAAGGCATGTTTTCTAAGCGAAGATTGAAAGCTATCACTGCCTCTTCGGAATTGTTAAAAATTGAAACGTCTCATCAAATCTTTCATTTCGGGGAAAATACAGATATCAAAGAGTGCTAGCGTCGGGGCTATGTGCAGGATGGATGGCGAGTTGTACTTTTTCGGAAGCTAAAAATGACTTAGTTTTGTTGGCCGTTTGTGATAAAGCGTTGTCATGATGTAGGAGAACGCGGCTTTTTGGTCGTCTTTCGCGAACTTATTTCATGATTGATCCAACGACAAATAAGTTTCTGAACTTTCAATTCTTCATGTAAAATTTTCTGAACTTGACTCATACCAATCCCTAATAGTCCTCGAACTGTTTCATATGTAATCCGCGGGTTCACTTCACGAAATTCATCATGTATAAAAACCCGACCTCTCTCAAATTCAGCAAACCATCGCCTCACGATGCTCAAGCAAGATGCTTCTTTCCCAAACGCATTTTGAAGACGAGCAAAACGATAAAAACTCATCGCTCTAAAATCTTTTCGACTTAATTCCATTTTTGTTGCGTACGATAAGAAACAATTGACAAATGATTTCCCGCCAATTATTTTTTATTACTAAGAAGGTTGCAACGTTTCAATAAATATAACATTCGAAATTCAAATAGTTCCAATTAGCTAGAAGTGCAAAACTTTTAGTATGCCCCATGTATCTATAGTTCTAATATAGTTCGAAATATTTCGAACCAATTCAGTTCTAAAAATTGTATTTCATTTTTGTTCGTGTCGTTCTCTCTGTGTCATAATAATATTAAGTATACTATAAACTAAAAAACTACTGAGTTTCTTTTACTTCTTCTCACAGGCTCTACCTATTCATAAACTATGGCAGATACAGTACTTTAGTTAGTAAGTTTTTACCAATTTTTTCATTGTAATAGAGCGTACGAGTTACCTTATGTTAAAAAACCTCACCGCCACCCATTTTCTCCTGCAACACCAAAGAATCAGTGGAACATTGCCAGGCTCTTAGAAAAAATTACGCAAAAAGCGAAAGTAACCCATATAATATCCTCCTGGGAACACCGCATAAGGAAGCTCAAATAAATTATATTACTTAAGATGTCAGTGGGTGGCGTTTTTTTTAAGAAAATAAGGGATGAGAAAGTTCGAACGTTCAGCTAATTGTAATTGATACGCCCTGCCCATTACAATGCAGTGCCGCTCAAGATGATTGAAAAACCCAAAAATCCTGAGCGGCACTACAACTGCGCTCGTTACTTTGGACATAAGTTGTTAAGTCTCATTTGCCCAGTAATTTCACTAGCTACGGCGACCTTCAGACCGAAACAAATTAATGCTTACACATTACTGCTTCACGGCAGAAATAGACGCGTTGTGGTACCCATAATCTAGCCGGCAACAGCAAAGGCAATCCGTTAGACTGTCGAAACCCGCTACCCGCTGACTTCTTAGCACCCCCTACCCGCCACCGTCTGTGGTCCTATGGTGTGTGTCTCATGGGACGGTCGCGCACGTAGTTGTCGGACTATAGAACATTCATCTCTAACAAAGGTGGATGTATTGGCGAAATAAAGAAAGGTATGGCCATGAAAATGTTAATTTAATGGACAAAATAATCAAAATATGGAGAAACAGAAACAAAACTCACAAAGACCAGGCTTGCGCGAACGCTATTCATATCCATATTGGACATTGTGATTGGTTGAAAAGAACAACATAAATATTCCGGAAATGTGGTTTTGGAGTAGCATGGTTCCTGTATCATGGACTACATATTGCATTAGATTTTAATTAATCCCGGAAAGTCTCTATATAATAGCCATCTACCAAAGGCCTAGGATGTATCGTAGTTTAGACTTGGTGGGAATTGAAGTTACGTTCATTTCTCGTAAGGCAGAAACTTTGTGATGTACACAAGTTACACTTTTCCTTAGAGCGCTCATTTTCTACCTCCTTTTCCATTAAAATCGCCTGAACTCTTGAAATAAAAAGACACAACATTTTTATTTGCGGTTTGTGCCTTTGAAATTTTCCGCCAACAACAAAATCACATCGTTCAAGTGGACACACAGAGTTTTAAAACGATTATTTCCTGGGAAAATCTGGCACTTTGTTTGGTACGTGTTTTGTTTTTAGTACGTAGAAATGTTTAATTTATTAAAAGCAAACAATAAGTTATTCATTCTTCTTTATTATATATAAATTAATTTGTCATAACTTGTTGATTGTTTTTCTATGAAATTTGACTTACGTAGTTTCTAAATAATGATTATTATGCTTAGATTAAGGATTCGTCTCCGCTGCGCTCCTATTGAATACTGCACTTTATTACGGCAACTATTAGAAGCTTGTGTGCGTGGCATCTTGTGTCTCAACCGCATCTTTCAAATTATGTAACACACGCTTCGTGTTATTTTACTTTGAAATCAATAAAATACAAATTTTTTACTGATGATATGTGATACCAGTGTCTTTCTTATATCTTGTAGTATTATATTTACAAAGTCTTACAGAACATGTGGCACGTCAATGTCACACAATGTTAGAGACTTACTCGGGTTGGCTGACTTTGCGTTTACGCTTGCGGTATCTAGTTGGAGCGCAGCGGAGACCAATCTTTAATCTAAGTTACCATGCTTGAAATATATTATGTCATTTACATTTGTTTTCCGATCACATATGACTGTATTTATTATGATATAATGTTATAAAGCTGCTGTGTTTTTTTGTTTGTTTGAACGCGCTAATCTCTGGTATTACTGGTCCGATTTGAATGATTCTTTCAGTGTTGGGTAGTCCATTTATCGAGGAAGGCTATAGGCTATGTTTTTTTTTCAAAATTAGGGATCTGTAATAAAATTGCTATTTTGTAACACAAGGTGTAAAATTGAAAACCTATTTTTGCGTGCGCTGCAAAAACTATTGACAATAGAACAAAATGATGTACAGGCTATAATATAGGCAATATTTTACTACTTATAAAACTATCGCGTGAATTATACTTTATATGGCAAAACAACGTTTGCCGGGTCAGCTAGTTATGATATAAAAATGAACTTGTTTAAGCAACAATAATTGAATCACTAGTGGGAGGCTCCTTTGTACAGTATACCTGTTATTATTATATATTGCATTGATTATGGGGACCATAACGCCGTCTACTTCTGCCGTGAAGCAATGTGTAAGCATTACTGTGTTTCGGTCTGAAAAGTGCCGTAGCTAGTGAAATTACCGAGCAAATAAGACTTAACATATTAAGTCTCCAGGTGCAGCGCAATTGTAATGCTGCTCAGAATTTTATGGCATTTTCAAGAATCCTGAGTGCCACTGCATTGTACACAGAGGACAAACAAGCGTACGGGTCACCTGGTGATAAGTGATCACCGCCACTCACAGAGGAATCACAGGAGCGTTGCCGGCCTGTTATTACCATCAGCTGAACGTGCTGCTCAGCTCGTTCCTTTTTGTCGTAAAAAAAACTAGTAAAAGTTGTATATAAACTTCTTCGGATTTGAAAAATCATTTTTTCTATATAAATATCAGGTATAACCTGATTATTAACTTGTTACAGATATAAAAAATGTACAAAAATGAAATAGCATACACTGTTAGCAAGAATATTTTAACAAAACAACAAAAGGATAGATTCTGCATAATCAAATTATAACTAGTATTTGTAGATTTTAACAGTAAATTACAATTAATTTAAGAAATAAATAAATGATCTTATAAAGAAAGAAAATAAAGTATCTCTTTTGCTATCTACGGCTAATAATTAAACGTAACATAATATACAATAGCAAATTGTTCATAACAGTAAAATATTATATTTCTGTTTGATGAGTCTCAATTAATAACATGAATTTTAATTAGATAAAGTACTTCCTTTGATTCAGGCTGACCGATTCCTTCGTCTGTGTGTCCGCTTCGTCGCCCCCGCTTCCTTAATGAAGCCAATTTTCCACGCCCGTTCCACCTTGCTTTCCTCTTGAATTTTCTCGCGTATTTTCCTTGTCATCCATCCCCTTCCGCGTTTTCGCGTACACAGATTACTGTTGATTCCAAATGCCTTTGCCATTGATTTGAGTGAAATTTGTTTTGGTATTTGAACGTTTCGTAGAACTTGATGGAGTCGAGAGAAAGGCAATTTTATTTTTCCTTTGACTTCCATGTTTCAAAGAATTTCATGATACTATTTACATTAAATGGTTCATTAAGTTAGTAGTTACGTAAATGTAAAATATAAGAAAAACAATATTATATGTATATACAAAACAATAAGTAGTAAATACAATATTATATTTACCAGTGAGAGGCTCCTTTGCACGGCCGGCTAGATTATGGGTACCACAACGGCGTCTATTTCCGTGAAGCAGTAATGTGTAAATATTGCTGTGTTTCGGTCTGAAGTGCGCCGTATCTAATGAAATTACTGGGCAAATGAGACTTACCATCTAACATCTCAAGGTGACGAGCGCAATTATAATGCCGCTCAGAATTTTTGGGTTTTCAAGAATCCTGAGCGGCACTGCATTGTAATGGGCAGGGCATATCAATTACCATCAGCTGAACGTCCTGCTCGTGTCGTCCCTTATTTTCAGAAAAATAATTGAAATCGGCTGTACAGCGCCGGTAGCAACTTCTGTGACTCCTTCTGTGATCAAATTCTTTTATAAATTCAGGTCAAAAATTACTCTTGTGAATGTGAAATTTATACTACCACTTTTAGATATGATTTTGTTGAAAGAAAAGAAGTAGCAATAAACTCATTGCCACTTTTCTAAGTCAATAATTAAAGTTGGATCATAACCCAAATATTTCAAAAACATAGCAATTTTATGCAAAGTGATACATGAAAAATTACTTTTTCGACTTTCTTGATTAAGTGAGTTAAAATAGTAACTGAGTACGGGAAATCAATCAATCTACACTAATAATTAATAAATTGAGATATTATGCGAATATTTTGTTTTCATGTGAAGTATTATTTAAGAAATATATTTCTTAAAGAACTTTAAAAGCAGAATTCTCGATGATAGGATCGGCTAGCCACCACAAGGAGCGCCAGTTATCGTTTACAATATTTTAGGGAGAGAACTACCCACCCTGCGACAAAGCCACGAGGAATGACATAAGTAAGTTTGAAAAAATATGTCTATGCTATGCAATGCTCACAAAATTCCTTTGTTCGTAATAAGAGTTGAATATTTTGCCTGATTTTTTTGATTTATTAATTTAATATTTTGATTAAAAGTAACTGAAATCCTTAGATCATACGTCTAGATAGACTATGACAGCTGTGAAAACGTCGAAAAAAATTGTATTTAGAGCTAACCTCTTTTGAGAGCAATTCACGTACACTAACACAAAGTGTCACATAAATCGGCAGTGTAAGACGTAGCTTGTCACGCACACCAAAGTATGGCCTGACAGACTAGTAAAATAAGAAGGACTCCGCGCCGTCATATCAAGTTAAGCACCTTTATGCTAGTGTGTGTGCGGTTACGGGGTATACCAGTTACAAATTTTTTTCTCCCTTAGATAATCATATATCCACAAATACTTTTATATTATTATTTTTACACTATTTCACAACACACAACGGCATTTTCAAAATATTTTATTGCGACGCAAACTGATCTGTTACGAACGATGGCAATTCTCATAATGGCGGCCGATCGGCTTGTATTAGTGTAAGTGTATGCGTGCGGCTATGTATTTACACATTTACCGGCTTGTTTTGGTGCCTTACTGTTATGTAAGGTGACACGGAGTCCTTATTTTTTTACTTGTCCGTGGGCTTGGCCTGATTTTATCGGTTGTCTAACAGCAAGAGACCTTATCTATATATTCGTCTTAATTATCTAAATTGAAACCTAATATTCTTTAGGGTAATTCATACCAAAAGTTTATTATCATTCGCCTATACTATTCTTTATGAATTACTGCATACAAACAGAATTGTTTTAAGTCTGACGTGAATATCAAGAGCGCTCTTAAACTCTTCAACTTCCTAAAATTAGTAGACATTGTAACAGATACGAGAAAATGTATGCTCATTGAAAAATTTAATCAAACATTAAAACGGTTTACTGAAACAAAGAGAACGCTCCGTTGCATGTTGCAAGAGTCTATTGTTGCTTATAATCTCTTCCGAAATTTGAAATGATTCACGTGCTTACAATACCGCTTTAGTTACTCATAATGGTAAAAACCGGCCAAGTGAAAGTCGGACTCGCCTATGAAGGGTTCCGTAGCAGTAAGTAAATTGTGAAATTAATTTTTTTGAAAATTTATTGAAGTAAATACATAATTAACAAAATGTTTTGAGTTTTTCTTTAGTCTTAATTCCGCCAAATAAGCTAGATTTTGGCAACTCAACATGTCCTGAAGATGCCTCGTGTAGAGGCGAAGCACGTGTCGAGTTGTTTAAAAGACAAATATTGGCGGAATTAACACTAAAGAAAAACTTGAAACATTTGGCTATTTTTTTTTATATATTTGAGTTGATTGAGTGAAAAGTAAATTGCGGTTTACGAACAAACGTACAAACTATTCAGATTAGAAAAAAATAATATTAGGAAATCTCGATATCATTTTTAAAGACCTATCTATAGACACGTATCGGTTTGATAAAAAAACAATTGAGTTTTATTTCTAAGTATAGAGAACCCCCAAAATATATTGTTTTTTTTTTCTATTTTTATGTGAAAATCTTAATGCGGTCTATAAATACATCTCCTTACCAAGTTTCAACAGTATAGTTCTTATAGTTTCGGAAAAAAGTGCCTGTGACATACGGACGGACAGACAGACAGACATGAAGAATCCATAAGAGTTCCGTTTTTTTCCATTTGGCTGCGGGACCCTAAACAGCAGCCATGCATAAAAAATATGCGAGGGTGGAACAGCAAGACACGAATAGGCTTACTGGTTTCATTTTTTGAATGAATGTGCAGAATGCGTGCCCATATTTCTTGATGTCTATACCGATGCCAGCACCGGTAGCATTTCACACGATATTCGCTTTTTCGATGTGCGGTTGCCGTTCCACAATCGTATTTTATTAACGGTTGAATAGCGATACACTTTAGTGGGACAGTCACGAACTAAATGCGGAAAATATCTCGCGCGGTGTCGCGTAATTCACCTCCGCGAGAGTAGTTCGCTTTTCCAATCTGACGATATGAACCGGAAACCATTGTCAGGCGCTCGTGCTGACAGTGTACACAGCGTTTTAAAAGTTTCGCTGCTTTCACAATCCACAGGCTGACCTCGATGTGTTTCGCAATTGTAGAATAAACATCCGCTTTTTCATTTCTTTCCTAGTCAAATAGATTGTTTTTGGCGGGTTTGATTAGTGTAACGAATTGTTAATCAATTTAGGTGTTTAATACTCATCATCTTAATATATATAAATTACGTGACACGTTGTTTGTCCGCGATGAACTCCTAAACTAATGAACGGATTTAAATGGAGATTACTTCATGGAGTGCAGTTTAGTCCAACTTGAGAGATAGGATAGTTTTAATTCGAATTGGGACCTATAATTATTTTTATTTCCAATATTTGTTATGTATGGAATTATTTTCTATGAGAGAATTTATTGCCTCACGGTTTGACAGTTCTGCTGTGAAACAATTTCATTATATTAACAACAGGGAGCAATGACGTTCTATACATAATATAGAACGTTTTTTACTTACTCCTTGCAAATATTTAGTAAAATATTAAAGGTGATCACATATTTGGTGATTAAACTTTTTCTACTTTTCTCATTAAGACGCAGCTTTTCTAGCGCTAAATGATAATGGTATGTAAATAATCATCATCATCAGACCGAAGATGTCCGTGCACAGCTGGACAAAGGCTTCCCCCAAAGATTTCCACGACGATCGGTCCTGCGCTGCCCTCATCCAACGTATTCCGGCGATCTTGATCGTCTGTCCATCTTGTGGGTCGAACACTGCGTCTTCCGGTACGTGGTGGGTAAATCGCGAATGTAAGACGAAGCTTCTCATGCACACTAAACTACTATTCCTGGCCTGCTTTTATCGGTTGTCTAACAACCAGAGACTCTATTGAAACTTATTAATTATCTAAAGTTTTAGACGATTTAAGTCTGCATCAGAGTCTAGATTCTGCAGTAAAGTCTAAATCTTTCACTTACGTATAAATTCAAAAGCGTTGGAGAAACTATATGGTAGCGTCCGATAAAATGTCAACACAAAAACTCTTAGTCACAACATGCGATGTCACGATATATAAACTAAAATAAAAAGCAATTCTTGAATACGTAAGGGTAGGTTCGTGTCATGTAAAAAGCATTTTATGCTTCTGAATCGCGTGTGAAGTAGGCATCGATGTGACTAGATGATATTTATATTTTATGCATCTGATTGGTGTCGTCGGGAGGTGGTACCGCAAACTCACCCGTAGTGTCGCAATCTTTGATTTATAACAGTAATATAACGCCAAGCTATCATGCAAATATTCTTATAACCGACGCTCGCATTTCATATTACATTCTTGAAGTGTATTGTAATTTACGATACATTAGATTTCGATGGCATTTCGTTTCTGTTGGAAACAAATATATATTCGTTTCAAGCATAACAGAATTATTTATTGACGCGGTAATAACTTTAGCTTATATTTTCTGGGAAACAAAAGCAGCGTATGTTATAAATCTTATAAATATGGAAAGAATTTTCTTCTGTCTTATAAAACTTCAAATCGTTTAAGCTTTGCCGGTCTATATATGTAAAGGAATAGTCAAAAGTAATTTTTTATTTCCTTCACGATGTTCGATTTACGTAAAAATTTGCACACGTTTTAAAAACTGTTAGCAATACAATATTTTCATAATTTTGGCCATTTCCTTAGCAAGATCTCAAGAATGAAATGGGAATTTCGACACACATATCATGAGTAATAAAAGAAGAAAGCAAATTATATGCATGTAACAACTATCTAATTTAAAAAATCTTAGATTTAATGAAATATAATTAAGTGTAATACATTTTTTTCAGATTGGCTTACGATTTAAACTTGTTTTTTAGATTTTCAAAGCTTATTATAACCTTAATATGTAGAGTTAATTCATAGTCCAGCTCTCTGAGAAGATATATGTAGGGTAGTCCAGGTCAATGATATATCTTATCAAAGCGCCTCCAGCCTTCCACTCAAACTCTGGCAGCGTTCAGAGATTTCTCCAATATTGCAAGACAGGCATAGACAATGGTTTTAGGACTATTTTCAGCTAATCCTTTCATTTGATACCCATATCGTGGGGGTTCATTGAAAATATCTGTTCTAAGTGACACTTAACAAGTGTCTAGGAGTTCCCTTGTTAGCCAACCTTGAAGGCAGTAGCATGCCAAAATAAAACTGTCTTTCATAATTCAAATGCTTTTATCTGCAGGTATCATTGGATAGACCTCATTCAATATATTATAATATTTTGTTAGCGGAGATGAACTAACATAATATTTCAGCTTAACCGAACAAACATATAAATATTGCAAGTTAGACAAAAGCAAAACTTAGGGTTGCCAAGATTTCTAGAAAAAGTAGACTACTTCCAATTTCAGAAGGATAAATAAAAAGTATAGATTAATAAACAAAAGCATCAAGAACTTTGTATTTTATTTATTTATAAGTGTCATAGATCGTAGAGTACACATACATGAAAAAGACTACAGATTTTTATTTAACGCACGGGTGGCAACCCTAAGTAGTGTTGATACTAAATAAAACTTATTAAAAATAAAAAAGTAATAAAATTGACACTAATGTCTTCAGATCGACAAATCCACTTTTTTTATAAAGTGGAATTAGTCCTCCAAATAATAATATGGGATAGTAAAGTAATCCAGTCTAATTTTTAACTGTCCTAACACTAAGGCTTTTTTTACATCAATTCCTTCGCTTAAAATAGTATACAATTCCCTTGTAAGATCTCAGGTTGAATACAATTCAGTGCTCTGGTGGCCTTATTACAAAAAGTATATCACTAGAATTGAGTCAGTTAAAAAAATTATGTCCAAATGAGTTATGTTACTAATAATTACACTATTATAAGTTAAAAAGACAAATTAAAATTCTTCAATATGAAAACCTTAGAATTGCGAAGAAATGCATAACAAATTCTTTTTTTATATAAATTATTAATCAGTCAATTGTCCATTACTAATTGTATCCGAGATTGGGTTCTGTGTACCACCTTATCATCGTATAATATATACTAATGTATATATTTTTTAGAAACAATTATGGCTCAAATTATATATATTAATATAATATTATATATATATTATAAAATAGAAGCTTTGAGCCCTTACAATTTTAGTAGCAGTCAACATAAAAGTAGTTGTATCGCAAACTTACAACAATAAATGAAGGCAACGTTGTGCATACCTATTAGTTAGATATACAAGTATTATATATATGCAATATCAATTTATAAGAAGTCACAATATTAATGTTTATTTCGTTGGTAAACCTTTTCCATAAAAAAATAAAATAAATAAACTTAGTCATACAAAATCAATCGTAATAGATCTAGGTGTACTTTTTGTCTATGAACTATGAGCATATTAAATGCAAAAGTTATAAGCTCCTCGGATTCATTTGTTGAGTTTCAACGCAATATTTAACGCACGAAGGCTTCTTCATAACTATCGAGAGAGGTTGGCTAAATAAATAACATTATAATTGGATGACAGAAGAAAGTGTCATGACTTATTGACTATTTACGAATTAATTTAATAATAAATTCCAACATTGACTCGCCCTATCTCGTTCAATCACTTAATTTTAACACTTTTCACAATTCCAGATCAGAAAGTACTTTTACGTAAGTATGTGTCGATAATATAATGAATGAAAATCTGAGAAAAATAAAAATAAAAAAAATCGATTTTATAAAAATTTTGGAAATTTTAAAAAATTTTGTCAAAAAATCGTTAAGTTGAAACTAGTTATTTTTTTTTATTAATTCTATGTTTAAGCTAGTTCAGATCTTAAATTTTGTTTCGTATGTAAAAAGCATGCCGTACACGCTATAAGTGAACTACAATATATATTATAAATAAGTATATATATTTGTATAGTATAAGTATATATTTTTTTATGAATTGGAGGACAAACGAGCGTACTGATGTTAAGGTCACACGATGTTAAGTGATCACCACCGCCCACATTCTCTTGCAACACCAGAGAAATCACAAGAGCATTGCCGGCCTTTAAGGAAGGTGTACGCACTTTTTTTGAAGGTACCCATGTCGTTTCGTCCCGGAAACACTACACAAGGAAGCTTATTCCACAGCTTTATAGTACGAGGAAGAAAGCTTCTTGAAAACCGAACTGTGGATGACTGCCACACATCCAGATGGTGGGTATAATATCCTCACCTGTGGCGTGACGTGCGAAGGTGGAATTCGGCGGCAGGAATCAGGTTAAACAACTCTTCGGAACACTCCCCGTGATAAATTCGGTAGAAGACACAGAATTTTGCTTAGGTAAGTGCAAGGATATAAGTTATAATTAAAATTATACTAAAAAAATTTTTATTTAGTGTATAAAAAGGAACTTAATTCTTCCTACGATAATATTTTCAATACCTAGTCTCATTAAATACGAAACGCGGTGCATTGTCGTCGTATTGGAGCCAAGGAACTTCGCATTCAAACTTTAATAACTACTCAACTACGCTTTTGTGTAAAAAGCTTGTTATTTCTGGTTTAGTCGTTAAAATTTAACATGGATTTTAATAAAATACGATATGATTTTACAGTTCACGTATATTTACCTCATTTTTCTAAAAGCTTTCAGGAAAGCAATGATCAAATTGTTTGTGATGTTTTTTAGTGTTGTGAATCATTGCTTACATTGATAGATAGACGTCCGATAGTTCGATAGATAATTTCGCCAGTTTACATAGAGGAAGGCAATAAATACATAATACTTCATAAAAATTTAGTAGAATTATTTTATAACTTCTAGGGGAAGCTTTCATTCCTCTTATTATAATTAAATTATTATTCTTTAATCTTTGAATTTGTTAACCACAAGAAATCTCTTTTTCTTCATAAAATATAATCTATATTCTGCCGTTTTGCATATAAATTTGAATTCAGTTAAAATAAGGCTGAATAAAAACTTACAAACATGAAAATAATCTTAGATCATTTATACGTCTACATAGACTGTGACCAGCTGCGAAAACGTCGAAAAAAATGGAGGTTGATAGTTAGCCTCTATTTTGAGCAATGCACGCATACTATCACAAAGTGACATACAAATCGCGAGTGTAAGCCGTAGCTTCTCACACACACTAAAGTTTTTAAGCCGACCTGTTTTTAACCGACTTCAAAAAATGTCGAGGAGGTGTTTGTTACCACAGAACATTCGACAGGGTGAACCGATTTGGATAATTCTTCTTTTATTTCAAAGCTGGTGTTTCCGTGTGGTCCCAATTTGGTCCAGATCTGATAATGGAATCCATGAGAAAATCATAAAAATCATAAATTTTCTATAAGCATGTGCGCTACAAATTTACGAAGAACTCAATATCGCGAGTCAATATTGTTTTTTTATTGGAAAGGATAAAAAGTAGAAATTAAAAAAAATTTAACCAAAAGATAACCAACTTCAACAACACTATTCCAAAACAATAGATATAATATATAAGTATAAAATAGTGACGCATTTTTTTACAATCGAATAAATTAATCTAATTCTAATATAATTACAATTATTGTTAATTTTGGATTTGGCGTCAACCAAAGTAGGTGTATAACTACATACATATTTATAGGTGAGATGTGCTTCAATCGCACGCGCGACGTGAGGAGGCGAGAGGAGAGAACGGGGCCGCGGCGGGAAGACACCGATTCCAAAAATAACAAAAATCGTAATTAGAATTAGATTAAATAATTGGGTTGTAAAAAATACGTAATTATTATATACTTTTTAGACCATATTATATCTATTGTGAAAACTGTTGCTAACGTAGTAAATCCGGCTCGAAGGACCATAAAAAGGGGTGCACATAGGGGTAGATATATATATATATATATATATATATTGGTTTTTATGGTAAAAATATTTATTTACTTAAGGTACTAAATTGATCTATGATACGTTAAATAACTTTAATTAATGGTTCCACTTGTGAGAAGACGGATCTCTACTATTAATTGGTTATAATGGTTAAAATGGTTACACGGACCGGCCCTGTAATGGTTATAGACATTTTTTTATGGAATAGGAGGACAAACGAGCGTACGGGTCACCTGGTGTTAAGTGATCACAGCCGCTCACACTGTCTTGCAACACCAGAGGAATCACAAGAGCGTTGTAGGCCTTTAAGAAAGGTGTAAGAGCTGTTTTTGAAGGTACCCATATCGTATCGTCCCGGAAACACCGCACAAGGAAGCTCATTCCACAGCTTTGTAGTGGAAGAAAGCTCTTTGAAAACGGCACTGTGGAGGACCGCCACACATCCAGATGGTGGAGATGATATCCTAACTTGTAGTTATATAATATTAATGGTTAAAGGTAACTGGGACCGGCCTGATCCATGGTTATAATATACGAATGGTAAATGATAACCAGGACTGGCCCGATCAATTACCGTTACAAGTGTACTGCCTTGCTAAAGGCAACACATAGTTATAAGAAATTAATTTTATCTACTAAGCAATATTTGTAATATAATGCTGTTCGATGGAATGAACATATTGTTTTAGAATAGTATTTTTGAAGATAACTTTTTTTATAATCGGTTGTTTAGCAGCAAGAGGCTCTATCTAGACGTATCAATTATTTAAGAAAACAATAATCACATTCACAATAAATTCAACGAATCGAAATGTTTCACACAAAACTGACTTGAGCTCAATAAGAGAAATCGGATACTAAATTGGATTTATCGATGATATTACGTAGAGTTGGACGTGTTGCAAGCGAGCGTTCGTTAATTGTGTTTCATGTTAATAGATTACTTCAATTCTCTCAATTTGAGAGCACTACGGCTCTCGAATTGCCTAACGCCAGCTAACCAATGCGTTGATACCGACGCCGACGTAATTGCTCGATACATACGTGTCTAAATAACACATCGAGTAGCGACACATTCGAGTGAATCTTGTTGCATTTTACATAAAATCGATACTCATGAATGCATGTATCTCGCCACAACGTGCGGATCCCTTCACATGTTTTGTTTTAGTGAATGACGGTGCAAATTCACGCATGTAACTTGGTAATTCAATTAACCGGGTAGTTTAGTTCTATTTCCAATTTCAATTGGTAATCCAGTTTTATTTTGATGCTGATATATGATATATATAATGCTAGCTGCGAGTGTACCACCTATTGTATAGTGATGTAGCTTTGTTAAAATCGATATTTTTAGATACAATCAATTAATATTATATTTAGTACGTTAGAAGTTAAGTATGACTTTGTTTTTTAAGTGAAAACCCTCACTTCTGGTAACCACAGAAGTGAGGGTTATCAAAAAACTGTGTGAATGAAAAACAAAATGAATTTGAACTGGTAAAACACGTTGTTGTATATAAATGAAATAACACAAATTAAATTTTAAAACAAAATTTATGAACGGAACGGGACTCATATCCGCGACCTCTCGCGTTCCGTGCGAGCGCTCTTCTACTGGGCCAAACGTTCGAGTGACGTAAGTTCATAAATCATGAAATGTCTTGTTCAACTCTCAGATTGTAGTTTCATGTACAGGATCTACTTTAGTCCCGCATCGATCATAAATTTTAATTTGTGTTATTTTATTTGTATACAACAAACAACGTGTTTTATTAGTTCAAATTCATTTTGTTTTTTATTTACACAGTTTTGCAGTTATTTTCTAACGCTTAATTTTGTGATGATAACAAAAACTAAATAGCTTTTTTTAACTAAAGGAAATATGTGACTGTCAATTGTAATATTAAAAATAAATTATAAGTAATCAAACATACTAATTTAAAGTAAAAAAAAAATTAAGTAAAATACAATATTTATTTAATGTGTTTTCATTATTTTCGAAAATACATTACATTTTTTGGCGTGTTGGATGGAGGTATCTGATTTCCGCGTCGCAAATCGTACCACATTGACTAATTATCATATTTACTGAACTATTTTCGATACTTAGTTAAAATTTATTTATTTATTTAATAAATGCCAAATAGGCATAATACAGTCATTCAAATAAACACCTTATTTCGTAGCACTAATGTTCAATATCTATTGCATACGCTTATAAGAAGCATATTGATTATGTTGAGGAATGCATGCGTCTCTTTCGAACATTTCGTCACCGAAGTTTTTTTGTTTTTGCAAATTGTTTTAGCAATTGAAATGTAATAATAAATTTAGCAAAATGATTAAAAACATACAGTTGATTTAATGGGGCAATTACCTGAAATACACTACATCCTTTTTAGGGTTCCGTAGCCAAATGGCAAAAAACGGAACCCATAATATGGATTCTTCATATCTGCATGTCTGCCAGTCCGTCCATATGTCACACAGAACTATACTGTTGAAACTTGATAGGTAGATGTATTCTGTGAACCGCATTAATATTTTTTACACAAAAATAGAAAAAAAAAAACAACAATAATTTAAAAATAATTATATACTTAAAACTGAAACTCAAATTTTTTTTTTCATCAAACCTATACGTATTGGTATTTATGGTACTAGTTTTAAGACATCGATCAAAGATACAACGAACTACAAGAACTTTTATATTATTATGTTACTTGCTGTTACGGAACCCTTCATGGGCGCGTCCGACTCGCACTTGGCCGCTTTTTTAGTATGGATATGCTGTTATTTGGATGGTTTTTCACTGACCAATTTGTTATTGCGTGGCGTTGTATTCAAAGCGCGGTCGAAACACAACTGAACGAAAACTCTGCCTAATAGACGCGTAGGCTGAATTTTGAGCTTGATTATTTGTCTAGTTGTTTATGGTACGTCAATCTGTGCAGTTGCAAAACATAATTTTAAGAATAATACAAATAAGTATCATAAAACACTTTAAGTTAACAAACAATAATAATTACAACAAGCACAATAGCTGAAATTACCGAAACGTAAGCTTTGCTTGTTAACTGCATTGACAATTGGTTAAATATACGACGGATGCTGGATGGCCCCATGGCATGCATCTGTAAATACTCGTTGACCTGATGACACCAGGGTAATCAAATATCGTTTTCCGCAATTGCATTTGCTTCGCAAGGCCTATACTTACAGTAATGTATTTATGACTATTAACTACGGATATACACTTAGTCTGGCTATAAATACTGTTACAATTAAAAATAAACAAAATATTATATTTCAATTTGGAGTCTGTCATTTTATATGATTGTTCATTGAGTTTCTCATTTTGGCGCCAATACATATTTTGCGATATTAAAATGGATGGGGTTGATAAAGAAAACCGAATCGCTGTGATTGCATTTCACAAAGTAGGTATGGAGCCAAATGAAATTTTAAAACTCTCCATACGCTTGGTATTAGTAAAATGTTTGTGTACAATAACAATGAAAATTTTTCTTTTACTTCATTTCATGGAATCATCATTTTGGAAACAAACGGTATTAACAATAAAAACACAATAGAAATATATCAATATAACTTAACTAATAACAGTTCACAATGTTACAAAAATACACATATCAAAGTTGGGAGAAAAGATGCCAAACATACTTGAATTAATAATATTAATAAAAATCTAACGAATTAATAAGTAATTGAAAAGAGAACGACCAAAATCGAACAATAAATTAGTAAGAATATAAACAATTAATCGAACTAGTTAATAATTATTATAACAAACAATAAAATCAGTCAAAGCTATCATTATATAAATTGTACATAACAATACCTTTAAATTTTAAACAATATGTATGGATTTACCCACTTTTCCGTGGGACAATTAGTCACTGCTTTTTCTAGAGATATTTCGTGCCTTTTATTATTTATTATTCCTGTTTATCGCTCACTGTATCCTAAACCTACATAACAGTTTTCATTCATTTCAACGATCTCTTCTAATTCTGACCTTTTCTCATTTTTCTCCAGACATGTCTTTCCTGTGTAGTCCTTCGATCAACATTGTTGTTTTCCATATAGTCTTTCCTAACAACAGACATCCATGTAAGTCTGAGTCTCCCGGACTGCTTGGGTCCTAACTTCTGATCAAGGCACTATCCACATCATGTGATCTATATGCCTTCTCATGACATGGCCGTAACTTCGTAGTAAATTAGGTATTCATTTTTACTAGTTTCATTTACTCATACCCAACAATTTTAAATATTTCTTGCAACAATTTTGGAGCTAATAAAGTTATCTTATTTCCTGGTATTTTAAGACATTTATATAGAGATTATGAACTTTCCAAACCATCTGTCTTATTTCGGATATTAGAAACAACATTTTTCAATTGTTTATATGTAGTCTCTTTCATTAGAGCGCAGACGTCGCTTGCAAGGAGCCCGCTCTGTAAGATTGATGGGGCTTGGATGGATTTGTTCTATTCTCGCTCCCTCATCAATCATTCGCGGATATTTTTCCGTGTCTCAGGTTGTTTAGCCTAAATAGAATGTAGCTTTTGAAATATCGCTCATATCGGCATGTTTATGACGTTATACTTTGTAAAGCTTATAACATAATGGTATCTTTGATTAACACGAGTATTTTATATATTAAATAAAATGATTAATTATTTATAAGTTTTTTTTTGTATAATTAACATTTTTATTTAATCGGACATTTCGTTGCCTTCCATCTCAACGTTTTCAGGGGTACCGAAGTTGAAATGAGTTAAAAAGTAAATGTTGTTATAACGAAGGTTGGTTATTTATTGCCCTTTTTAATTTACAATTCAGTGGAGAGGTCTTTCTAAATATTTCCAACATTAAAGATAAAAAATCTCGATATTAAAATCAAAAACCCACATACCGAAAATGAAGACGAAAAATTTTACCAAAATTTGACCATCTACAGAAATACCACCTCCATAGTGTAATTATTTATTGATTAGGTTCACCAACAGATTATATACTATTACTAGCTTATAAAAATAACAAAATAAGTAAAAACAAAGCATAAGTTATGTGGTTTCTGCACTGATAAATTGATGCAATATTTTTTTGTAATCCTGAAGGGAGGAGGAGTGGATGTCAACTCGAGTAGTTTTGAAAATATTATTGTGGTCCCGGCAGATCCTTTCTAAAACACTATAGCACCGAGTTCAGTTCTATATAAATTTCCAATAAATGGTTTGAAATTTGTGTAACGTGCACTTTCGTGTGGCAATGAAAATTTAATTTTGGCTAGGATATTGGGACAGCCTAATTTGTGATTTTAAATTTTGAATAGAAACATTTGATCATTCACCCAGCGACGATTTTCTAGTAAGTAGTTAATTCAAACTGTTTTGATTCATGTGCTGACAACAACAAAATAAGCGTTTCTGGATTCTTTCGATTCTTTTGATAGGATCCTTATAGAATGGATTCCAAACGGTGGAGCAGTATTCTAATAGGCTACGAATTAAAGCAAAATAACCATTTTAAGAGCTAAACATGATTTAAACGTTTTGCAAACAAAGCCTAATAATTTGTAAAATTTATTGATTGTTACAGCTATGTGTGTATTGAGGATAATTTCCTGTCTAAAATAATACCAAGGCCTCTGATGTTATCCACTTCATCTAACGACAGATTATTTAAAGAACATGGTATTAATTTATTTGTAAATTTTATATGCTGCCATTTTTAACATTAAGGGGATATTTATTTTTAACGCACCATTGGGACGTACTGTTTATGTCATTTTGAAGGGAAATCGAGTCTAACGGAGTTTGGATAGCTTTAAAATCTTTAAGTCGTCGGCAAATAACACAAAATTTGAAGATTTTATATGTCGATAATAAATACTAAAAATAATATAGGACCTAGATGGGATCCCTGAGGAACTCCAGATGAAGCCAAGAATGGATCTGATTGATACCCCGCAAACCAAAACTTGTAGTTGTCTGTACGACAAAAATGACGAGAGCCAAGACAGCAAAGTTCCTTGAATGCTAGTGTTTTGCAGTTTACTTATAAAAATTGAGGGGTTTACCCGATCGAGAGCTTTACTAATATCCATGTATATAGCATCCACTTGGTGTCCCTTGTCTATATTATTGATTACTTGAGTTGTAAATTCAGTTAAATTTTTCATGGTAGACATTTTATTGCCGAAACCATGCTGTTGAGGGGCTAAAATAGATTTTTCTTTTAATTCAAATGAAAATAAAGATAAGGACATATAAGAGATTCGAAAACCTTACCAAAAAGAAATTTTAAATAGAGATTTGTTTGCTGAATCGGCAACTGCGTTATTATCTGTTGTAGAAACTATATTAGGCTTGATTATAATGTCCGTATGATCTGGTTGTGTATAAACTGTAGAAAAGTATTCAGCAAAAGCGTTACAGATTGATGAGAGAGACGATATTTGTGTGCCTTTAATTGTCATTACGTATATTTTTACATAAATTATCTTGTCCCAAACTATGCATAGTAAGCAAGACTACGATATACTTAATCTATATATATATAAATGATTTGCTGTTCGTTAGTCTCCCTAAAATTCGAGAACGGCTGGACCGATTTGGCTTAATTTGGTCTTGAATTATTTGTGGAAGTCCAGAGGTTTAAAAGGTGAATAAATATGAAAATTCTCGGAAAAATTAAATATAAACAAAAGTTTTCCTTTGATGTGTTCGTCGTTCAGAAAACAAATTGAAAGAATAGTTTAAAATGAATAACTAATTAGAATCTTTATGTATTTGTAACTTTCTCAGGAGGTAAATAATAAACTTAATTTTAGCTAGCTATAGTTGGTAGATTAATTACAATTAACGATGCTGAGGAGAGGCGATCTGACTTTGGTCGTCGCAGTCAATCAAATGTGCGAAGATCTACCTCGCGTGCTAACCGCAATGATGACCAGAGAGAGACAGATCAAGCAAATAGTCGTATTGCTACGTCAGAATTGCGTTCTTTAGTAAGCGACAATGAAGTACCCTTAGGTGATAGTCATAGAATGCAACGAGTTCGTGCACATCAAATACAACAACAGCGAGCACGACATAATGAAATTAAGCGGTTCCGCAGACGTAGTGCTCCTGTGAATAATAATAAATATTATTTTTTGACAATTTTTTTTATTTTTATTTTATTATGATTCAGCTTTAAAAAATACATAACGCTTGAAATTTTCACCCATCTACGATCATTTTTGTATCGCGATTTTTATATTATTTTGTTCTATCCACAGAAATAGGGTTGCAAAATGGCAATCGAATATAATTGTTATAATACGATACAATTTATGTACGATATATTTGGTAGGTCTGAGAATCTTCTTCTTCTGAGAGTCATCTATTTTTTATACCCCAAAAATTGTAATTGTTGATTTTTTCCTGTTACTTTATATGGCAATACAACGTTTGCTGGGTCAGCTAGTACAAAATAAATAACTATACATACATAAACGTTCATGACTCGGAAACAAACATCCATATTCATCATGTAAATGTTTGCATGTGTTGCATGGATTCGAACCCGTAAATTATTACTATTAGTAATCCTGTCTAATAATCTTTTATGAATGTTTCGGTGGCTCAATAGTTAGGACCTTCGACATTCACCACTGTGCCCTTGGTTCGATCCTGGCCCACCACGTATGAGAATCCTTTAAGTCATCATCATCATCAGCCGGAAGACAACCACTGCAACCTCCTCCAAAGATAACCATTACGATCGGTCCTGCGCTACCCTCATCAAACGTATTCCGGCGATCTTGACCAGATCGTCGGTCCATATTGTGGGGATGGAAGTCGGTGCCAACCCTATAATTTTAATATTAATAATAGCAGGTACCTACACTTGACATACACGCACCATGCGTGACTTTGAGCGGAAATGCTTCGTCTAGAACCAAACAACCCAAGCAGGCAAGACTTAAACCCTATCAATAGGTAGCACATACAAATAATAATATTTTATTAATAGTTTCAGTAAAAGATTTGCATAAGAGGTGTATTAAATTAAATCTCTTTTAAGTTATTTTTAACCGACTTCAAAAAATGAGGAGGTTCTTAATTCTTCGGTATTTTTTTTTACCTTCTACTGGGTGAACCGATTTTAATAATTCGTTTTTTATTTGAAAGCAGGTGCTTCCCGTGTGGTCCCATTGCAATTTGTCCAGATCTGACAGTGAAATCCATGGAACACCATAAAAATAAAACTTAAATTTGCTTTATGTATGTGCGCGACAAATTTACGAATAACTCAATATCGCACGAACCGATTTCGATGATTCTTTTTTTATTGGAATGGATATGAATCAAAAACAGGAACAATAATCGTAACTAGAATTAAAAGTAAAAAAATACACAATTATTTTTATACTTTTTAGTGAATATTAGTAGTGTTTTTGGTTATTGGAGTAGTATTATTGGAGTAGTGTTTTTGGATTCGGTTGTTTTTTTGTTAATTTTTTTATAGATACTTTTTAAGTCGGATTTTGTAAACGTAGTTTTTTTTGTAGGCCATGTTTAAAGTATTTTATTGTAATAAAACCATTATTGTTGCTATGTAAGAAAGAAGAAGAGTTTTGATTTAGTTTTTCATTTGTCATTTTGTTTCAGAATCATTATTCCCGCGTTTCGTGGAACCGGTGACAAATGTCACGGTAACAGTTGGTCGTGACGCACTGCTGGCTTGCGTTGTTGAAGACTTGAGAAGTTACAAGGTATTTATCTCAGTCGTGATGTTGTTTAATTCAATCAATCCCTACTAATATTATAAATGTGAACGTAAGTTTGTTTGTTACGCTTTTACCCGGAGTTAATAATGGCTCCCGCGGGATTTGTGAAAAACTGAAATTCACTATGAGCTATAACTATTCCAATAGTAGGTTTAGTTTTCTGTAGCAATCTTTCTTGGAATAACATTCTTATAATATGTTGGGAACGGTAGTGAAAACGGTAACCATAAATGGTATAGGACATGAGATAATCTTCAATTCCAAACTTGCTAATTGTTTTTAAACCCTTTATCTACAGGGAAGAACTCGCGGGCATCAGCTAGTATTTATTATGTGGCTATATGCGCTGCATAAATTTACCTAAAATGCTTGTAGGGTTTCAAGATTTACCAGCGGAAGGCTCCTTTGCAAAGGATGCAAGCTAGATTATGGGTACCACAAAGGCGCTTTTTTCTGTCGTGAAGCAGTTATGTGTAAGAATTATTGTGTTTCGTTCGGAAGGGGCACCCTTCCAGTGTAGCTAGTGAAAATACTCGGCAAAAAAGACTTAACATCTCATGTCTCAAGGTGACGAGCGCAATAATAATATATAAATCGCGATACAAAAAGGTGTAAATCGTAGACGGGTGAAAATTTGAAGTTGTATGTATTTTAATGCTGAATCATAATAAAATAAAAATTTAAAAAAATGTCAATAAAAATAGTTAGGGTTACTCATTTAGGGATATGAAAAATAGATGCTAGCTGATTCTCAGATCTACCCGATAATATACACACAAATTATCAAACAAATTGGTTAAGCCGTTTCGAAGGACTTTGGTAACAAACACCGGGACACAAGAATTTCATATGTAATATTAAGGTACATAAAAACTTTCCTAGCACCAAACCGAATTGCGAAACAATATGAATTTCAATCAAAGTCTTTTCAATCGAATACACAACATTTGCAACAAACTTTCAGATCTTACCCTGCAGTCTTATGATTTCATAGTTAGACATGACTATCGTTAGATTGACAAAGTATAAAAACCTCTAGTAAAATCTATTCATACAAGATAAATATATATAAGCACTTTATTACACATTCATTCTGGAGTCCAGTTACTATAATTGTATCAACGAACACTATACGTGTAGGGAAACTAGAACTGCAGTCATACGACACAGTGAAGTTTTAACAAGCCAACTTAATATCACTTCTCTGTGCACGATTCGCCAGTTATTAATCATGCACGAAGGCTAGTTAGCGAAATTGGAGTAGCGTGTAGTGAGCTGGAATTCAAATAGGATATGGCTAGCATACGGGAAATGCCATCTGAAGACGATTTAATATTCTTTGACAAGTAAACAAGTCCACGCTCGCCCACTTGCATTGTGGTCGGTACAAAAGAGATTATTGAATTACCTCGCTGTGTGCTCGGAATTGCGAATTATAGTGCAGAATGTAAAATGAGTACGTGATTTTTTCTTCAATTACAACGTGAGGCTTTTATATAATTTTGTACATGGTTTGTGGGCGTGAGGTGTTTTTTAAAATATTCTTTTGTTTTAATATTCATTACTTCATAAAATTTTAATAGTAGCTTATTATGAGTTGTTGTATATGTTCTTAAATCTATACAAGATTTCTATGATTGTTTTAAATTACTTAAGATACATTCGAACTGGCGGCTTGTAAACCATATAATAAAAAATAAGCATAAATTTGAAAATGGAACTCCTTTCGAATATTATTGAGTACTAGCAATGTCCCGTGTTTCATTCACGTTGATACCGATCTCGTGGCAGTGGAAAGTCTAATAAGTCGAACTATATATTTATTTTTGTCAACATAAAATTTTTATTTCACTTAGTTATTATTTTATTATTTTCTTTAGATTGACATTTTTAAATTCGTTATATCTTTTGTAAGTAATGTCCGTTTATAATAATTTAAAAAGTATTTTACAGGTATTGAAACGGTTTTTTGTTGACGGTTGATTTTTGATGACTATTTTGTTATTATATATATAGGGTTATACGAGTATTATTGCATTTTTATTAGGGATCCCATTTTTTTTTTAAATGTATCATTGCTTATGGCACTCAGTGAAGATGCAGCTTTTGAATGTTGAAAGAATTTTTGGAATCGGTCCAGTAGTTTTTGTGTGAAAACCAAACATACATACAAAAACACAAAATATGTTCCTCTTTAAAATATTGAGTTTAGATATATATTTTTATTAATTTATTTTACGATTTGGCGACAATATGAAAATTGTCTATATCACATCAGCAGGAATTTAACGCGAGAATATTTTCGTGCAATGATTTTTTATCGCTGCCATATAAGTCTACAAGAAAGTTGTTATAGACTACGATTGGACTTAAACGATGAAGCCCCATCTCGTGCTACTGTTTACAACCGGTGTAATGAGTTTAAATGTGGTCGCACTAATCCCACCGATGATCGGTCGGACGGTCTTCTACGGTTACGACTGATAATAGATTGACATATTAGTAGATTTGGATAACCTTAAGCATCGGTATGAGTCAAATACACAAAAGCCCCATGAATATATAGCGATCAGGAATAGTGGATACCTCATAATTTTCTACCAAGGCCCAAAAACTCCGTCACAATCCGTGGAATATTTAAAAGATTTAACCGAGGTGGCTCAAATGCTGTGTTCGACGTACTAACGGATAAGGAAAGCTGGACTTACGGTTATGATACTGAAACCAAAAGACTGATTAGTGGGTGTTTCCTTCCTAGGAGTTGCCAACTAAAGTGAAGAGAGGTCAAAGCAAGGAAAAAAAGAACAGTTCATTACATGACAATAGTTTTAGAGGATCGAAAACAGTTACTAGACAGTGATACAAGAACAATTGCTTGCCTCTTGTCTAGGAAAAGTTCGAGGGAATCGACCTTGCAGTAGGATCCTTCTTCATGACACCGCCTCGTCACACACTGCCAGGCAAGATATCGTCTATTTGGTGACGTCATATATGGTCATTGTATTACCAGGTCATCCGCGGTATAACTCCGACCTTGCACCTTGCGATTTTTTTTTGCCGAAAATAAAAGAAAATCTTCGAGAATATAGGAAAAATAATGTTATGAGATACTCGTATAATTACAATGACAATAGGCACGAGTAGCCTTGATTTCTGTCGGACAAAAATATACAAAGTTAAAACAAAAAGTGTGCGTCTCGGGACGCCTGAAAGAAGAGATAACATTGATTTAATATTGAAATTGTTTAACTTTTTTGAGAAAAGCTTAGGTTATTACCTAAAGTTTATGTTTATTAATATATAGGTTATTTTATAATAAAATGATTTATTTATTATAAAATATATTTTATTCCTAGTTACAATTCTTGAATATGTACATTCGAATTTTGTGTATATACATTATTTAATCCTATAAAAGTAACAATTGGTTAGGCTACATTTAGTGCTCGACTGACGTCAGCACTGATCGTAGCTATAATTATGAAAACGAATGAACGCGTTCAGTCCAGCGCTGTTGAATTGCTACGCGCGTAGAGCTACGTCGCGCTGACGAGAATCGTTTTGCCGAGCTGTCCATCTGACGTACGTCGCGTCGGTCCGCTGATACGCTATGGCGATAAATGAGTGCTTTCAGTGCTACGCTGGCCGAATGACCAACCGTACGCGGTGCGTATGTAACAACGTCATCAAAAATCGTATAGAAAACTTCGTGTTTTGGCAATTTCGAATATATTGAATAAATTTCTCCTTCAATTAGGCGCTCTATAATTATTGGGTGAACTTGATATCATCTCCGACTTTAGTTCCGTAAATGATTGCTTAAATAATACGCACATATTAAAGAGGTTAAGAATCGATTCATTTTCTTCGCAATTGTACCCGCGCAATTAACTTTGCTGTCATCTGAGCACTAAATGCAGCCTTATAGTGGCAGAGGCGGAGCCTGCCTATCTCTGGAGTATGCGTGAGAGAAAGAGAAGTCAGACATATTGGCGCCGTAACGCATTACTTTACAAAGCGATGTATCCTCCCATAAGAAGTTATCACTCCAAAAAAGGAAACGTCATTCTATACTTAAATTTGAATTTGCAAATCGTTAATGTATGTTTGTTACGCTCATGCAGGCAACTTTAGATATTTTTTAGGAGAGATAGTGATCAAAACAGCAAGACGTTCACCTGATGGCAGGTTATACGCCCTGCCATCAGCTTCCGCACCACAGTTCAGTGCCGTTCAGAAATCTTCATTGAGTACAAAGTTTGGAGTGGTATCGCAAATGCTCTCGTTACTTTGAGATATAAGATGTTAAGCCCTGATTAATTTGAACAAAGCTTACGCCTGTAAACGAGTTTACAGAATCAATTCGGATTTCACCAACACAAACTAACCGCATTTCCTAATCGCGTTTAAACTATGAGCGCTGAACTTTCATTATATTATTTGATCACGTTCAAGAGCTGTCACTGTCGTCATCATAATAGAAACATTGACATATAACAATTTTAATTTTGCTCATACTTGTCGATGACAGTTTTGAGAGGTATTTGATACATTCTATTGTTTATGTAAAACGTTTATATCATATTATATATTGGTGAAATCGCTTTGTGTTCAATCGAGATCAAGACTGCCATTTGAACACGTTTATGTAAGACTGAGTTTTGTTAAACTCAGTTCAAAGTGTTATTGGTGAAATTGGGCTTAGTCTCAGTAACACATTAATTTCACTGAAAACAGCGCTCTTCAAAGTAAAATACAATAACGCTTACTTATTACTGCTTGAAGACAGAATAAGGTGACGCTGTAGTAAATGCAAAGTAATTTTATGCACATGTCTTTTCTAAAAGTAAATTCGTCATATAATTTATTTTAGGATAGCTGCGATAAAACCTCTGATAGTTTGAATTAGGAATTAAGTCTGTTTATAATATTATTGGGGATTCACCTAACACACGTTTTACAGGTCGCTTGGGTGCGGGTTGATACTCAGACAATCCTGAGTATACACCACAACATAATAACACAGAACCCTCGCATCAGCCTCTCGTACAACGACCACAGATCATGGTACCTGCACATCAAGAACGTGCAGGAGGTGGACCGAGGCTGGTACATGTGCCAGGTCAACACGGACCCCATGAGGTCCAGGAAGGGATACCTGCAAGTTGTTGGTAATAATTAGAGTGGAATAGAATATATTTATTTTCCATAGGGAGTGACAATAACATAACATGTTGCAACAACACTTTGTAAATGTCATGAAGCTACATTGGTTCGTAAAGGGACTATGGCATGGGGAGAAGAAGTAACAAGAAACTCACAGCGCATCTTTTAAATCATATAACAGCTTAGCCTATTCAATAATTAAATTACGTAATCTTCATAAATCCTATTACTCCACTGCTGAATATCTAAATGATCGGACAGCCTGGGACTAGATTGTGATTATTTTATAGCAATAGAAATGACTGTACAATATTGTATATTTTTATTGAAAAGAGCGCAAAAAAAGAATGCTGGGAGAGTTTCTTGCGCCGCTTCTTCTCTCTCAGAGCGCCATTTGATTCCGAAGCGGTAGTAATATCTAGTAGTTATTAGAAATGACATCAAAAGGAATCAATTTTGAGAAACTAGAAAAGAACCATGCATCATATCATATCCTCTATATAATCTACTATACTATATTCTTTGTCAAAGAAGCCTTAATATATTTCATTAATTTGTGCTCAGCGAGTCCTGGTATACTGACTGGTATTTTATTCTTAAATTGAATACGAAGACATATGAAGGAGCTCTTAACTCTACCTTACTTATCAAAATGCACAGTTTATTTTTTTTTATTGTATTGAATGAATTTAAATCATATTTTTTCTCGAATTCGGTAATATTCTTTAACATACATCAAACTCTCGCTGTTTGTAGCGCCATAAATCATCGGTGCTATTGGACACGTATAATTATTATTTACCGATGGGAGGAGCTAGATTATGGGTACCACAACGGCGCCTATTTTTGCCGTGAAGCAGTAATGTGTAAGCATTACTGTTTTTCAGTCTGAAGGGCGCCGTAACTAGTGAAATTACTGGGAAAATGAGACTTAACATCTTATGTATATGACGAGCGCAATTGGGGTGCCGCCCAGAATTTTTGGCTTTATCAAGAATCCTGAGCGGCACTGCATTGTAATGGGTGGGCGTATCAGTTACCATCAGCTGAACCTCCTGCTCGTCTCCTCCCTTATTATCACAAAAAAATATTTTATAACTTTTTATGATATTCATATTCTTGTAGTTAGATCATTTTTTTATTCGTTATGATAAAAACATTTATGGTGTAAAGTAACTTATTTTCACAAGACCGATTCCTTGTGTTTTCTTGTTGGTATCTAATCCGCTTTAGAAACAAAAAGCATTAATTTATAATGACAGCGAGTAGCTCGACGTACCCAATAATAGTTTTTTTTTTAATTTTAAATTAGAAGATAAAAGTTTGATATGAGATGGTGAAATGTGTTAGGAACAATTGGCCCAAAATGTAAGCGAACAGATATCAATTTTCAATTTAATGTTTGGTAACAATTATATTTATCTTTATGAATAAAAGGCTCCAATGCAAATAATCACTGCGCCACAGTTTT
>CATIXQ010000032.1:4402468-4517562 GCA_949711755.1 Leptidea juvernica
TTTTTTTTTTTTTTTTTTTTTTTTTTTTTTTTTTTTTTTTTTTATTTATCATATTACATATATATCGATATAAAACTAGGTCAAATTAGCATCTAAAAAAAAAACCACAAAGGTTAACAACTAATGCTAATAACACTTAATAATACGTCACAACTCAACAACAACTTATGCTATTAATTAAATGAACACAGTGAAAATATTTTAAAAGACTTAAAAACGAATAAATATAACTTATAAATATGACTTAGCAGGTTCAAATTCTCTTAGCTGCTATAATTTATGTAATAGGTAATCCTTTATTCTATAATTAATGTTTTTAGTATTTAAATTTTGCCGCTCACTGAAGGGCAGCTCATTTAGCAAGCGAGGTATTAGGTAATCGGCAGTTCGTTCGCCGTACACGTTGCAGGCCCGGAGAATCGACAACCGGTTCTGAGTTATGGCTCTTGTTTGTATAGGGTGTTCTATCTTTTTCAATCTTATTTTTTCATTAAAAAAGTATTGGCTCAATAGCATTTGCTTAACTTTATGATAAATGGGCAAGATATTGCAATGTTTAAATATTTCATTTTCGTTTTGTTTTAATTTTCGAAGCATATTTGCAGATAATGTATTTTTTAAAATTTTTAATTGAAGATTGTATATTTGCTTCAGATATGAGGAATATGTACGGCCATAGCTTGTCAGGCCATATTGAATATAGGATTCCGCTAATGAATTATAAAGCATAATTTTTACTTTAAAGGGAATTCTATTTTTTAATATTTTTATATTTCCTAGGAACTGGCGTAACTTATTGCTAATGTGTTCGATGTGGTAGCTCCAGTTGAATTTTGAATCAATTATTAGGCCAAGGTATTTATGTGTATCCACTATATCAATTGCAGGACACCTACAGGTTCCTAGCCCATGCAGACAGTTATGATTGTGTGAAATTATAGATTTTGGTGTAGGGTGCTTTATGTAGGGTGATTTGATAATCATGAGCTTAGTTTTACTAATGTTTAGTACTAAACCAGCATCATGACACCATTTAGTTATCGTGTCCAAGTCAGACTGAAGATCTTCACATGCTCTATGGATATCTTTACTTGACACAATAAGGCAAGTGTCATCTGCAAATTGGTAACACGTGCTGTATTTTAGGCAGTTTCCCAAATCGTTCACATACGATAAAAAGTGTAGGGGACCCAGGACTGATCCTTGAGCCGTTCCCTCAGTCACCATTTTGGGGTCACTGTATGTATTTTGTACTTTAACAGTAAATGTACGATTTGTGAGATAATTTTTGCACCACTTTAGTAACGGACCCCTGATTCCACAATCATCTAGATTTTGGATCAATTGTTCATGCTGCAATGTTTCAAATGCCCGCGAAAAGTCAATAAATAGGGCCAGTACAAATTTTTTGTTGTTTAAGTGAGCATTTACCTCGTCAGTGAAAGAACATAGGAGGTCTGTTGCACTTTTACCCGCTTGAAACCCAAATTGATTGCTACTAATTACCTCTTTCTTTTGATAGAATTGATGAACCTGATCACTCACGATTCTTTCTATGATTTTGTCAATTGCAGAAAGTAAAGTAATTGGCCTGTAGTTCGTATAATTTTCGTGATGACCCTTTTTGTACACTGGTCTTACACAACCTATTTTGAGGTCATTAGGAAAATCGCCTGTTTCGACGCTACAGTTTATTAAATTTGCAATTGGTAGGGCCAGATATTGGTTAGCTAGTTTAAGTTCACTTACTTTAATACCGTCTAGTCCAGGTGCCTTATTTGAGTGTAATTTCTTAATTACTTTACTAACATCGTCTTTGGAGACCTTTTGGAATAACATTGTAGTATTTAAGGGCTTGCGATACGTACTTGCATCAGCAAGTTTTAGTTTGCAATTTGGAATTATATTTTTTACTGATTTTTCAAATCCATTCGCAAAGTTATCAGCTATCTGTTTAACGGAAAGGCCCTGGCCTTCGAACGCCTTTAGTATCACTTCGTCAATGGTTAAATTTGTCCGCCCTAGCATTTGATTAATAATTTTGTAGATTTTTTTTATATCTTTAAAATTTTTCTTTATTTCTTTTAAATAATATGCGTCACGTTTGGATTCCATTAATTTATGGAGTTTGTTTCTGGTTTTATTATATTGTAGTCTGATTAAGGGATCATAACTATTTATCCAAAGCTTATATAACTTGTTTTTTTTTTCGCAAAGCCGATTTACGTTTCCATCTATCCAAGGAGCTGTGTTTGATTGAGTTTTGTTTTTTTTGTATTTTATTAATTTATAATTTCTTGCAACCTCTCTGGCTGCTAGAAACGACTTTTTGATATAAGCCAATATATTGTCTGGCGTATTTATTAAGTTAGTTTGTTCCCAGTCAACCCTACTCATTTCTTTGTGAAAAATATTTTGATCAATAGTAATCTTTTTTGTAGCACCCTGTGTACGTCTCGTTGGTGACGAGTTATTAATGCATGTAAATACAATACCTCGATGATCCGCCAGTACCTCGTCAAGCACCGCCGAGTACGGATCTAATGTGGGGAACCGCGCGAAAATATGATCTATACAAGATTTGGTGACCTTATTTAGTTTTGTTTCTATTCTCGTGTAATTTGAAATACCACACATCAATCCGTACTCACTAAGTGCATCCAAGTAGTAATCTTTATGGGATGATTGGTCTTTTAGGTCTATGTTTGTATCGCCGATAAGTAATATATTATTTGTTTTAGAGTCATACCGTGAGATGTACCTGCTAAGTTCATTTACAAAAAGGTTTTTATTTTTACACGGAGGTTTGTAGATTGCACATATAACTACGTTTACATCGGTGGGTAACTTTATTATACCTGTTAAGTTTTCAAACATAAAAGTTTTGTGAGGTGTTAGTGTAAACTTAAGGTAATTCTTTACATAAATAATTATACCGCCTCCCCGTTTTTTATCTCGTAATTGGGCATACATATTATAACCCGTTAAATTATATAAATTCACAATACTTTCTGAAATGCCAACTTCGGATAAAACTATCAAATCTATAGTATAATTACAAGTGCTAATCACTTGTTGGAGTTTGGTGAAATTCTTTATTATAGAACGTATATTAAAATGTATACAAGTAAACAATGCGTGACTTTTAGGTGGTAGTTGTAGAAAGTAATTATTTATATTATTACAATCTAAGATTTCTTTAATTTTTATTGCCATTAGAGTATTATTTATTTACTAAGTAATTTAAATTCTACTAAGAAATAATAACAGTAAGATTTTATAATGTATAGGTACCTGTTTAGAATAATACTTTATAATGTGATATTAGAAGGTTACAGCTGTTTTTGTATATGATCTATATCCTTTTCAGTGCGTACATAGTAGATTTTACTATTTGGGCCTTTTCTTACACAAATCTTGCCTTCCTTACACCAAATAAACTGGGCAATTTTACTTAATTGGGTTTTGGTATTGTATAACAGCGTTTTTAAATATTTTGTTAGGGCCTCTCTAATATAGACTCGATTTTCTGCTGCTTCTTTTGGTGATTCTGGCAAGAGTCCACCTACCGTGAGACGTTTCTCTTTCCCTGCATCGATCCACTGTCTTTGGGCTGCTTTAGATTTCATTTCTACAAGAAATGTACACGGACGATCTTTAGGGCCGGGCAAGCGTTGGGAGGACATAATATCATTCACGTTGGTATTCAATTTCGTTGCAAGCGTTTCTATCACTTTACCTATATCTTTTACAGATGTTTGAGGTAAGCCTGCTATTTCTAAGGTACTTGTTAACGACTTTTGATGAAAACTTTTTGTCTCCTGCTCCAAAACAGTTACTCTTAGTTCTAGGTTCTTATTTCTATTTTGAAGATCGAGGTTTTTATTCTCAAGTTCTTTTATTTTGACATCCTGTTTCTTTAAGGATTGCTCAATGGTACATAGCTGATCACTCAGAAACTCAATAGATGTTTCAAGGCTTCCAAATTCCTCTCTAAATGTTTTTTTCAGTTCACGGCTTATATCCTGGATTAGCTTTTGCGTGTCAAGTTGGGTATTTATTACGTGATCTGTTACCGATTCTGTCTCTTCGCAATCGTCTTCAGGTGTTATGAAAGACGATCTGCGTGCTACGTTCTTCATACAGTCATCGCAGCTCCACTCGATGCTCGTTGAGTTGCGAAGAGTACTAAGCTGTTTATTTGATAGCTTAGCACATGCTGGGTCTGCATGTACCGTTACATTACACCTACTGCATACCAAGCCAGGCACTTTTTTGGTAATATTTCTCTTACATTTATCACACTTTGTTAAAACCATTGTAGGTAGTTACAAAATATTCACTGTTCAGAAACACGACCGTTTGCATTAATGCACTGACGTATGTTTTGTATCTCAGCGTAAAAATAGCCAGGGATAGTTCTTAATAAATAAATATTAATTTTTTTAGCGACTTCGCAGAAACCTAAAATGTTTATATGGACCTATTCCTGGAGCAAGAATGGTTTATTGAAATTATGACAATCTTGCAACACCAGAGGAATCACAGGAGCGTTGCCGGTCTTTAAGGAAGTTGTACGCGCTTTTTTGAAGGTACCCATGTCGTATCGTCCCGGAAATTCCGCACAAGGAAGTTCATTCCACAGCTTTGTAGTACGTGGAAGAAATTCCTCTGATGTCGAACGAGAATGTGGGCGACGGTGATCACTTATAACCAGGTGACCCATACGCTCATTTGTCCTCCTTTTCCATAAAAAAAAAATAGATAAAATATTACAAACTCTGCTTGCGGCCATTTTTAACTAGCAGCCATGTCTTATCGTAAATAGTACATAAAATAAAACTTCAAATTTGTATTGCAATAAAAAAAACAACATATGTTTATAAATAATTAACAATAAAATTCCTGTTTACCCCTCGCAACCATAACTTAACGGCTGACTGAGAGCTGGCAACTCTTATGCCCATGCTTTAAATCCTATATTAAAGATTCTGAAATAGCTTATTACCAACATTAAAACACCTTAAGTCGTAAAAGCCACTATATCATCCAAACGAGTGTTGTAATGTTGTACTGAATTTCATAACAACACACCTTGGTTTTTTTTCGATCCCTTCATGCGCAAAGAGTTTCAATAAACAGCCACATTCTTATTGCTCGATGCGTGATATCTGTATGAATTTTAAAAAAATAACATTTTCGTTTACGCGCGTTCCACACTACCAGAACGTGGCGCGCCGTAAAAAAAATTGGTTATTCGAAACTTCGCTATTTTTCTTGAAAAAAGAAATCGATTCAAGTTTTGACAGCACACCGCCGGATATTTTAAACGTCGCAAAAGAACATAATATTCAAGTGAATTTAAATAATTACACTACACAAAATGTATATTACTACTAAAATAAATAATTCTTTCATTAATACTTAGTTTATTTGTATATAATCAGTAATGGATGATATAAGGTTACTACTACGACTGGCTGTTTTAATATTAGCAGTAAGCTCACTGTTTCAGAAACTTTCACAGGATTTATATTCTGGCTGTAGATAAAGTCTTGTATGCAACTGTTAATAATTAGATATTAAGACACTTATGTGATAAACCCACATTCGTGTTTTAATACCCCTTATTACACAACAGTTGCATAAATATCTAATAATTGCTCACACTTTACTGGAGCGAGAATCGTTTATTGAAATCATGGCAACCTCTACTTGAGGCCATTTATTAACAGATAACCATGGTTTATCGTAAATAGTAAATAAAAAACATCAATTCTATATTAATATTATAAAAATAAAACAGATGACTGTGAATTATCAATAAATAATTACCTGTTTAAAACTGGCAACCATATTATTCTCAATTCTTGACGTAATGTATTTAACATGATGTACAATTTATTAAAATAACATAAAGGTGCAATTTACTTCAGAATATTAATTATACTAAAATAAATTACAGGTACTTGTGGCCGATTTTTTATAGGCAATATCGCTAGTACATTGAATAATCCCTAAACGTTCATTTAATATTAGTTTAATCAAACAAAACACGTGCCTGCAGAATCGAGCAGTGGATTTTTTTATGATTTTTTATGATATTTTTATGATAAAAGGAGACGAGACGAGCAGGACGTTCAGCTGATGCCATTACAATGCAGTGCCGCTCAGGATTCTTAAAAAACCCAAAAATTCTGAGCGGCACTACAATTACGCTCGTCACCTTGAGACATAAGATGTTAAGCCTCACTTGCCCAGTAATTTCACTAGCTACGACGCCCTTCAGACCGAAACACAGTAATGCTTACACATTACTGCTTCCCGGCAGAAATAGGCGCCGTTGTGGTACCCATAATCTAGCCGGCTTCCTGTGCAAAGGAGCCTCCCAGTGGTAATGGTATCTTGTACTATTATAAGTTAAACAAATTAAAGGCTTTTTTTATTTATATATGTAATATCCGGACGACCGAGCCTTGCTTGGCATTTTTTAAGAATGTTCAAAACTTGAACAAAAAAAAACTAATGCCACATCTGGATTCAAACCGGTATATTCTGCTTTCCGGATCACTCAATGCCCCATCTGAGCTATTATAGTCGTGTATATAGTGGCGAAATTTACTTTCTATATTTATGTTATTGTAGCTATTTCACATTAAAACACGGATAAAACAATTTTTTTTTTTAAATTGAAACCTATCTAGATCGATTTATCGCCCCCGAAATACCTATGTATACTAAATTTTATGAAAATCGTTGGAGCAGTTTCCGATATCCGGATTATAAATACAAGAATTGCTCGTTTTAAGATATAAGATATGTAATTGAAATTCTTGTACAGTGCCGCCGATGATAATAGACAACATGACATCGAGTGACATGGTGGTACGCGAGGGTACGAACGTCACTATGGTATGTCGAGCGACCGGCTACCCGGAACCATATGTCATGTGGAGACGCGAAGATGGTCAAGAATTCAACTGTAATGGCGAGTCAGGTAAAACAACAATAGAATTCTCTCACAAGCTATTTCCTTTTGTGATCCAGACGAAATTATTTTCACTTCAAATAAGACGTTTCTCGTTGTTTCAACAACGTGGATTGCTTCAAATAAATATCCGGTTCGAACATCCTCTCCGGATGATCATTATATAGACGCATTCGCGAAGAAACAAAACAGATGTATAAGAACTTTTTGGTACACAAAAGTACAAGGCTAAGGGTTGACTGAAGGAGCTACGAAACACTTCAACAAATCGAGTTCTTGTCGAGATACAAAAGGAAAAACAGACGTTTTTAGAGTTATTTTCGTTGATATTATTTCACGAGGAACGAATTTTATGTTTCCGTTCTACTTTAAAGAAATTCGAAACACCAATGGCTTGTAAGACGACCTCTCAGCGAAATGACAACATAAACCAATCGTTCCGTTCACTACAATCCATTTTACATCTTCGCATAGTCGAAATATTTATAAGATTGAATCAGAAATTGAAATTGGAATTCTGTAATTCTATATAAGTTTTTCTTTGGTTTTCTTTTGATCAAGATTGTTTTTACGTGGCTTACTAACGTAATCTAATCTCAGTAATCAGATTTAAATGAGAATAAAAGGCTTTATAATATGCAGCACAATGCCTTTTACTCTTAAGATAAATGTCTGAACAGTTTGTTATTTTTAAGTGGTATCTCTCACTTCTTGGATAAAATATACATATTCAATTTGTACCAAAATTATGAAAGATGCGAGACTCAAACCCCTGCCTTTCGGTTTCCGTTCGAGCGCTCTTACCAACTGAGCTCACCGTCCGAGCGCATCGACCGTAAATCTTGGTATGTCTTGTTCAACCCTCCAGTTACGGCTCCATCTACAGTTCTACTTTACAATTGATACCCTTCTCAACCCCAATAATTGCATATTAGGAAAATGACTTAAGATGTCGCTCTTGCAAATCACATCTGGGACGGGAATGGGACTTCCTCAAATAAACAAATTAAATTTGTAAGACAAATGTCGTGTAAGCATTGGTAATACAGTTATAATTTTAAGCATTTTGATTTAAGTATAGAGTTATAATGCACTGAAAATTTCAGTTAATGTAGTTGACGGAGAGAATTTAACAATATCGAAAGTGTCGAGGCTTCATATGGGTGCCTATCTGTGCATCGCGTCCAATGGTGTCCCACCCTCTATTAGCAAGCGAGTCGTTTTAATGGTTCAGTGTAAGTATATTGTTAATATTATCTATACATAAGATAATCGTAATTAAGTAAAAACATTATATTATATATTTTTAAAGAATACTTGTTGTGTGTTGTGCAAACAATACCGAAGAGAAAAGTGCTTATAAATTTTTATCTGTTTGCCCGTTTATATGTATGTCTGGCAAAACACTAAGAATACACCAGTGGGAGGCTCCTTTGCACAGGATGCAATAGGGTAGATTATCGCACCTTTTTCTGCCGTGAAGTAGTAATGTGTAAGCATTCTTGTGTTTCAGTTTGAAGGGCGCGGTAGCTATTGAAATTACTGGGCAAATGAGACTTAACATCTTAATATCTTAAAAGCTTATGTCTCAAGGTGACAAACGTAATTATAGTGCCGCTCAGAATTTTTGGGTTTTTCAAGAATCCTGAGCATCACTGCATTGTAATAGGCAGGGCGTATCAATTACGAGTGCTGTCAGTTCACACTAGACACACGCCTCTATTCCAAGTCCCGCTGAGTCACACTATCTATTATGAAAATTCGGTAATCTGTCGCACTCTATGCAACTATAATAAACAATTCAACAGTACTGAACTATTTAATAACAGTAAAGTAAAGGCTGCTTCATAAGGAGTGTTAATAAAAATCTAAAGGAAGGTTAAATTAAGAGTAATTCACAAACACACATACACACACACACACACACACACACGCACTCTCACCAAACCACACACGCACAAATACCACGTCTTATTATAAATATTGTAAATACAAATTGTAATAAAATTGTATTATGATAAACTAATTTAAATTCTGTGGATTTTGTGATGTTTTAAATAAATAAATAAAATTAATATTAAAGTTCATAATTGTAACATTAAAGTTTATAGCCATGTTTCCAAACCACTGTATGAAAGTAATTCATCTGTCTGTCTCTCTATTTAATAATACTATTATTATATCCGCATATTTAATTGAAAACGTAAGCTGTATCACACTGTCATTTCAAACCAAGAAGCTTAGCATGAAGTTAGTTACCGCACAAGAAAAGGAAACTTGCTTAATATCAGAAAATTAAGGAATTAACAGTATTCTGCCAATTTAAGCAAATATAGTTAGACTTCTTGTTGCTTGATTTTCATTCAGACTTTTCCGGTTATATTTCTGAAAAAGCAATTAAGGTATTAAGGTTTCCAATTGATAAGTGAACACTTCACACTCAATTCGTTAAAAATAGGTATAATAAGACGCGTAGTAAGCGAGGTTTTTATTTCATTAATTTAACATAAATCACACAAAATGCGGTTACAATTTTATTAAACACACAACCTTGAAACGATTACTGATAATGCTAGCCAATTAATTGAATTTAAAGATTGAAAAAAATACAATTACTTAAAATAAAATTAACTATCAACTTATACAATGCCAATTAAATGATAAAATTCCTGTGTTATGATAAATATAATTTTAATATTTTTATATCGCTTTTTTTATTTTTCCTCGCAATTATGTTGAAAACGCGAGTGCCTTGATCCTGCCACTCTCGGTTCAATCGCGACTATGTCTCGTGCATGTAAAAACTGCAAATAAATGTAATGTAGCACTCTAATTTCATGACACAATATTATCTAATATATATAAATTACGTGACACGTTGTTTGTCCGCGATGGACTCCTAAACTAATGAACGGATTTTAATGGGGATTACTTCATGGAGTGCATTTTGGTCCAACTTGAGAGATAGGATAGTTTTTATTTCGATTTGGGACCCATAATTATTTTTATTTTCAATATTTGTTTTGTATGGACATATTTTCTATGAGAGAATTCAATGACGCACCGTTTCACAGTTCCGCTGTGAAACAATTTCATTATAACAACAGGGAGCATTTTTTACGAAATAATTCTAGATATTTTTTTTAAATATTATTGGCGAATTTCTATAAAACAGTATTTTTCTTATTATGTACAGAACAACGTCTGTCGAGTCAGCTAGTAATATATATAAAACACAAACGAATACTCACCCTAAAAACCATACTCCTAAAACCGATATTATATCGCAGTCTTCTCTAGACAGATGCAACGTATACTGCCAGTCTCAACTCAATTGACTGCAAAATCATGATTCATATCGGAGATAATTAAACTCCAAGCATGTATCTGTAGAGCACCGATTAAATTGATAGGCAGACATCAATACAGCTCCAATAGTTACTCAGATCGCAGTAATAGCTCGCTCGCTAGTTCGATTCGCTACGTTCAACTCTAATTACACTTCACAGACACGTGCCTCATTTCTCGCAATTAACATTAATAATTTATACAAGCTCACGTAACAAGAACCCTTCATATTTACAACACCAATTTGTTATAGCAATATTTCGCAAAGCGCCGTTTCGAGCCCCCGTAAAGATAACCTCAAATACTTCCGTTTATAAGTACGTGAATATTCCCACGTCGTTTCCTTTTGCCGGGAAGTCAGCGTTTACGGGTATTATTTTTCTAGGGGCGTCGTTAACGAGTATTTACGAGGACACACCGTCTACCTGACGATGCCTTCCATACCGTCTCACCGTAATTGCACCCAATTAGAGCATTATGCTGACGTGGATTCTCCGGGAAGGCGATAATGTGCGATACTATCAGCCACGAAATGCCCGTCTCCGGGACGTTTCAATCCCAGAGGCTATTGAGATGATTCCTTTCCCTATTTAACACTGCGAACGCTCGGAGATTTCTAAATTTGTTATGGTATACGTAAAATTCTCACGTAACTTTCAGTCGATTAACCAAAACGATAACCCTATGAATTCCTGTCAGTCGCCATTAAGTCTGGCGAAAGCAGCCGGTTATAACCGAACGGTATTAGCGCTGTACCCGATACGGGAGTACTTTTAATAGAGAAATTGACTGCTGCAGTCTAGACATTAATTATATTTTATAACTTTCTTGAAACATTGTTAATAGTTTGATAATGATTGGGGTGTTAGATAACTGTTATTATATTTAGTTTGGTCTTAATAATAGTAACTTGATAGCTTTTGAATAAGTAAAGGAGACTTTGCTATTGTTTCAGACATAAATTTCTTAAATTATGTTGTAAATTATTCATTGTTCTTGTTTGAAACTGAAAGAGATTATGATACAAGTGGCGCTAAAATGACTTTCTTTTTCTCATTTTTTTTTTAATTTTAGCTTTTGCTAACACGAATAACATTTTAAGGGAAAACAGGGACTGGTCTTTTAAATTATATTCTTGCTCTAAATTTAAATACGAAAAAATAACGTGAGTATTAATAAAAAGAATACTATATTTAGTGAATTTCTATATAAAGAAATAAATACGAATAAATGAATTTTCATCACCTTAAAAGATTTCAAGTGTTTTTAGTTTTATGAAATTTAAAGACTTACGCATAAATATTTTTTTTTGTAATGTGTAATTCGTGGCAGCGTCGAGGCTCGAGGCTCGAGGTCGATTTTTCTTAACAAAAAAAAAATACAATGCAAAAAAAGAAATGACAAGTGATCGTGACATAGTCATCGTGGGTTCTATACTGATGTAATATCATGAACACATATAATATGTTATATTTTTAAAGTGATAACCCTCACTTCTAGGATTAATACACAGATAAAATTTGAAAAACAAAATTTTATGAACGACGCGGGATTCGAACCCACGACCTCCGGCGTTCCGTGCCGGTGCTCTAACCAACTGAGCTAACCGTTCGAGTACCGCCTCGTTATAAAATTCTGTTTGCTTTGTTCATCTCTCAGGTTGTGGCTTCATCTACAGGATCTACTTTACAGTTGATAACCTGCTCAACCCCAATATTTGCATATTAGGAAATTGACTTGAGATGTCGCTCTTGTAAATCACATATTGTAAATAAATCGTATATTGGGAGAACTAATTGATACAATAATATTCCTACTCTTCACTAACGAGAAAATAAAATCCAATTATAAAAATCTGACTAAATGAAGTGTCAAGAGCTGCGTAGACGACGGAGTATGCTCTATGCTCGAAGTATAAAGTATATATATAAAGTACTAGCTGACCCGACAGACGTTGTTCTGTATATAATAAATAAAATAATGCTTTTATATGAATTTGTCAATAATATATCACAACATCAAAAATTACTTCGTAAAATATGCACCCTGATATCGTAATGAAATTGTTTCACAGCAGAACTGTCAAACCGTGCGTCACTAAATTACTTACTGCCTAGGCATGTACACCTGTCAGCTGTGGGTAACATTTACACACAAAGCATTTAGAAGAATAAGGGTCCAGTATAATGATACATACAGGGCCTTTATGAATCTTCCGAGATGCTGCAGCGCATCAGGCATGTTCGTGGAGGGTGGGGTCCCTGACTTCTTCGCTGTAATAAGAACAAGAATCGCGACATTTTGGAGTCGATTGCGCAGCTCAAAAAATAAAATCCTCACGGCTATATCTGACGATATCAGGAGCCCTATATATAAACGATGGATATCTGTTCACATGGAGAATAACAAAAAATAAATTGGACATGTAATTAATATTATGAATTTTTATATTTTTATATTTTGGACACCACACCCTTATACAGTGATGGTTTTCTAGTTTTTAAGTTTACTTTTAATTATAATAAATAATTAATGTTAACTATGGGACGTAATTGGCCTGAAATAAAAGAATTATTATTATTATTATTATTATAAATTCTCTCATAGAAATTATGTATGGAAACATCAGAGGAAAAACAAATTTGTTGTTTTTTCTTTAATTTAGCAGCATTTTCCTATTTATTCACCTTTTAAACCTTCTCTGGACTTCCACAAATAATTCAAGACCTAAATTTGCCAAATCGGTGCAGCCGTTCTCGAGTTTTAGCGAGACTAACGAACAGCAATTCATTTTTATATATATAGATAAGAATTCAATTAAGTGCAGACATTTTTCGACAAGTTTTTTCTTAATTGCAATGGCAAAATGCAGGAACTTTTACATAATCAAGCTATAAATAACATTGTTTGACCTCCTTACTAATAATTCCTTGAGCATCGCTACACGAACACTAAACTGGTATAATAATGTTGATTTATGAACACATTTGGATGCAGTCCCGCCGATGCTATCGATCCCGAATCAGTTGGAGGCTGCGTATATAGGACAAGACGTCACTCTCGAATGTCACACGGAGGCCTTCCCATCCTCTATAAATTACTGGACTACGGACAGAGGAGACATGATCATATCAGGTAAGTCTAAATGCATTAATTACAAATGTAGCAAACACATCTCGAAAATTAATACCTTATTGAGTATAGGGTAATAATTTAATATTACAATATAATGAATACAGATTGACAGATAAAAGATAGAGATAATATTATACAAAAAAGCTACCAAGATTATTAAGTAAGCTTTTTTTATGGAATAGGAGTACAAACGAGCGTACGGGTCACCTGTTGTTAAGTGATCACCGCCACCCACAATCTCTTGCAACACCAGAGGAATCACAGGAGCGTTGCCGGCCTTTAAGGAAGGTGTACGCGCTTTTTTGAAGGTACCCATGTCGTATCGTCCGGGAAACACCGCACAAGGAAGTTCATTCCACAGCTTTGTAGTACGTGGAAGAAAGCTCCTTGAAAACCGCACTGTGGAGGACCGCCACACATCCAGATGGTGGGGATGATATACTAACTTGTGGCGTGTCGTGCGAAGGTGGAATTCAGCGGCAGGAATCAGGTTAAACAGCTTCCATTAGTCTATAATAATAATATATTTTTTTAACTAATTACTTATAAAAAAGGGAGGTCTGACCATAAATACTGTTAATGCAACGCCTTCATTCTTAATGTGTTTAAATTTGGAATGTCTTTATTGTGTGAGAATCTGCAATTATTATCAACGTAATAGTATTTTTTATTAATATCAATTTATATGATATTGTAAGTAATATATAAAGACAGTATTTGTTTAACATAAAGTTGGTATGAAGATCTAAGGTAATTTTAAGACACTAAAAAAGCATGGTAATATATATTATCGTACTAATGGCAGCCTATACATATAATGTAAATATAAATGGTATTTAACTATTATTCTCAACCCTATAAAGAATTGAAAAATCAGTATGGATGTAAGTCGTCAAACGGCCGTATGATTTACGTGAACACACATATCGATATTTGCATCGAGATTTCTGAGAAAATTTGCAGCCACAGCGTTATCTGGTATAGTATTACTTAACAGTGGTAAATACTCTTTCTTGGTATCGTCAAAAAGCGCAGAATATATAATAATATTTCCTCCATCCGCAGATGTGATGATACCGTCGGTAATGCACTCAGACGCCTTTATTATTTTACGTCTCCATCATTAGGTACTTCACTCTGTCGTATAGTGTTTTATATTTACTGGATTATCTTTCTAACTGTACACAACTTCTATATTTTAATTTAATCATTAATTATATGAGTATGGGTTTATTGTATTGTTGATATATTTTTGCTATAACTTTCTTTGTTTCCTCACAATTGACATATCTTGATAGAAGCTGATCGTTAAACCAAAAAGGGGCATTGAAGTTCTTCAAGTCAAAAGTTTTTCCAGACGGAAGTTACGTAATACAGTGGAAACACCTTAAGGTTGAGGTGTTTTCTTCTGGACTGGTCATAATAATTGATAGTCCTCACTTAAAATAACGATTTATTTGATTCTTAATCTGGTGTCTGAGTATAACTTAAACAGGAAAAATTGTATTAATCCATAAATTGCTGGGATGGTAGATAAAAGTATTGTATTAAATTCAGTTCCGATCGAAACTTCATGATGTAAAAGAATTTATGGTCAGACTAGGCCGATTGAATTCCAAATGAATTTTGGGGAAAAAAAGTTCCAAATTTTAATTTTTTTGTTTTTTTTTTTAATTTAATTAATCGCAACTTTTGTTTAAAGGAAATAAATACATGACCTCATTAAGTGATGATGCCTATAGCAGAAAGATGAAATTGACAATCAAGCGTGTGTCGGCAAGGGATTTCTCCTCATATCGCTGTGTTGCGAAGAATTCTTTGGGCGAGACAGACGGTCTTATACGGCTTGATGGTAACTATTGACTTACTTACTTTACTTAAGTTCCTGTAACTCCTTTTTGGTAAGAGTCGGAAATCGGTCCTAAGACGCTCTCATGAATACCTCAAGATGGAAACTAGATACTTACTCATTACAAAAAATAAAAAATATTACTCAATTATTTATGAGACAAAGTTTCTATAATCTATTTTTTTATAATATAGGCGATAATTCATATTGTCATCTTTAATATAAATATCTTGATTTATTTACCACATTCTGAACTGACGACGTTAAGTGCAGAAGATTGATTTATTTATTAAATTTCAGACAGTAGTGTTTATTGTTATTGAAATCGATACTGCGAACACTTCTATGTAGCTACCAATCTGTTTTTTTTTTATTTGGAGAAAAAAAAAGAATAATTATCTAAAATCTAGGTACAAATAAGTGGCTTATAATATGTAATTCTAAAACAATAGTTCCTTAGAAATTTCTCACTAAGACTTAAAGTTTCCAATGTGACAAGGACAGTTTAAGTAACTAAATATTACTGAAAAAGAACATTAAAAAAAAAACGAATGTTACAGAATTCATGAGCTTCATTTTAGATCAAGTATTGAAGTAATTCTCTTGTTTATTACATTTTTTAATTGTGCTAAATTAATTATATTAAAATCTATATCAACAGAGACAAAGACAAAGTTCATATACGAATAATAATATAATTATATTACATGCATAGTACAGAGCTTTTGACACCTACAGACTGTGTGGTGATTATACACTAAAATTATACAGGGTGTTAAATAACTACATCTTAGAAATGGGGGGTTACATTTGGACTAAAATTTTAAAAACATGAAGTGAAAATAACCAAAATGAAAAATTTGGTGCTAATAAATTTAATTATATTTAGATTAAATATTAAATGCAATCCGTTTTTATTCATAACTATCTCATAATTATGAATAGTCTCTAAAATGATAAAAAACAAAAAAAGCATAAGCAAACGGAACATCCGACAGCATTAGAAACGTTGTACAAGTGACATTGACCCTTATTACATAGGTACTGTACATTGCATTACAATTAGTACGAGAGCTAGCAACGTCAGGAAAACAAGCATTTCAGGTAGGCCAGTTTTTAGATATCCTATCTCTCTCACTCATCAGGCTACAAGTGGGAGGCTCTCTTGCACAGGATGCCGGCTTGATTATGGGTACCAAAACGGCGCCTATTTCTGCCGTGAAGCAGTAATGTGTTAAAATTATTGTGTTTCGGTCTGAAGGACGATGTAGCTAGTGAAATTACTGAGCAAATGAGACTTAACATCTTATGTCTCAAGGTGACGAACGCCGTATAGCCGCTCAGAATTTTTGGGGTTTTTTCAAGAATTTTGAGCGGTACTGCATGTGTAACTGGCGGGTAATGGGCAGGACGTATCAATTTTCATCAGCTGAACGTCCCGTTCGTCTCGTCCCTTATTTAAAAAAAAAATCGGTACGCTCACTTGTCCTCATTTCCATAAAAATGAACTTTGATGCCTTACGGCCTTAGGCCTATATTGCCCCGGGACACCACGGTGGCGCAACCAGTCACAGCTATCAACAAAATATGTACAGCTCTATAGAGAGTTGGCATTGGCACTACATTGTCCACAATCTGCTATAAAAAGATCTTGGGGTATTTTGACCACATTACCCCAACACGTTCCCAGTAATTTAGACTAACTGATAGGCATAGGTAAGGTGGAGGGCAAAAGAACACGCGGACGATCACCGCTGGTCGGACCAGATCATGACACTCACTGGCCTATCACTTACGACCGCAATAAGGAAAGCCGAGGAAAGAAAGGAGGAGGTTTGAGTGACCAACGTTACGAAAACTTTGAACGACCTTCAGAAATGAAGAATGCGTCCAAGAAGAAGAGATTTACTCACCTGGTGTCCGTTTGGTTGCGCCACCGTGATGTCAATCAATCAATCAAAAATATTTGCTGCCGTAAAAGTATTATAAGTTTAAATCATATTTATATGATTACCACCTAATGGCTCAAAGAAATATACAATGTTGAAATTGTTGTTATGTTTATTGAAATTGTAATAATTACTTAGATAGCTCACATGAAAAATGATGATTGGTAAATAGCTCAAATGATTGCGAAACTGAAGTAAAAGTGGGCAGGGCACGTAGTTCGACAGATAGATGGCCGTTGGGGCAGTAAAGTCCGCGAATGGCGAACACGTACCGGAAGGCGCAGTGTTAGTAGGCACACAACAAGATGGACTGACGATCTGGTCAAGATCGCTGGAATACGTTGGATGAAGGCAGCGCAGGACCGATCGTCGTGGAAATCTTTGGGGGAGGCCTTTGTCCAGCAGTGGACGTCTTCCGGCGGATGATGAACTTAGATAGCTCACAGTCAATGTAATCAGTGCTGAGCGAGGTTGGTCGAATATACAAGAACAAGTAGTAAAGTTTAAATTATTGTGACTAACGTAACAGAAATTGATTGTTCTACAGAACAATGTAGCGATGTTATTGATTGAACATGTAATTTTCCAGCGTGTCAGATAATAATATAAAATTGTTAACAGAAATTCCCGCACCATCAACAATAACAACGACGGTTAACATCGTTCCCACATTTCCACAAAGGAAAAAAGGTAACAAAAGAAGATAATTAAACTTAGTATGTTAGACTACTGGTAAAGTTTTTGAAACAAACATCAAAAGATCGCTTATGCTGTTATTAATTTGATACATACTACTTTTAAATCTTTATAATATATTTTGTTAATATTTTTAGTTTGAGACAAATTATAATATTTCTTGAGTTTTGTCTGTCTTTCTGTTAATGTCGTTTAAATAGTGTATATAATGCAAATTATTTGAATTTCGACACACTTTATGGTATAAATGAGGCTTATGTTTTTAAAGTGATATCCCTTACTTCTGGGATTAAATATGCAAATTTAATTTGAACCAAAAGTATGGAAAATGCGGGACTCAAACCGGCGTCTCTCGGGTTCCGTCCGAGCTCTCTTACCAATTGAGCTAACCATCCGAGTGATGCATCGATCGTAAATCTTGATATGACTTGTTCAACTCTCAGGTTGTAGTTCCATCTACAGGACCTACTTTACAGTTGATAGCCTGCTCAATCCCAATAATTGCATATTAGGAAATTGACTTCAGTCAGTACAAGCTTTAAGACCATATAAAATAAACTATCTTTTAAAGAAAATGAATGTCAGAACTTGGTCAGGGTGTAGTGTGCCGTACGGCACTTTCGATTTTGGTGTATATGAAAGATCTATTTGGAGTTGACTTCGTCCATGCGTCAACTCGTGAGCGGGTGCTTCTTGTGGTGCCAGGTCGACCTGTTATAGTTAGTCAGTGTATTTGTTGGATGTGATTACTAAATATGACAGTAATCATGATCATCATGTTCACGAAGCATCTTACACAAACAATGAGTTCAAGCTCTTAGGGTTGATGCATCCAAAATACGATAATTTATATTTCTAAATTTATTTATTTATTACTTTTCATGAAATAATTTCTACTATTTGAACACGACTCAAAATATATTGGATGCAGCACCTTATAAACTAATTTGTTAAGTATATTACAGCCATTGTAAAATACTCTATTTGATTGAAAAGAGTGGCCGTTAAGTTTCTTGTATGTTCTTCTAACGAGCTCAATTTTTTACGAACATATGGTGAATTCGATAATTTAAAAGAAATATCTGCAGTGTCGATTCAAAAGCGCTTAGTTATAAAGTTTATTTGACTTTATTTGACATTGATTTTGAGATGTAGCTCTTTCCAATTACCACTTCTGGGATTAAACTTAAGTTCCGGGTTCCGTCCGAATCCTCTACCATCTGAACCAGTCGTCCGAGCGATAACCGAAAGGCGCGAGTTCAAGTCCCGCATCGTCCATAAATTTTGATACAAACAGTGATACAAATTAAATTTGTATATATAGATGAGGTTTTCTATTTCAGGCCAGATCAATGAAGCCTTTATCGTAAAAAGCAAACAATACAGCAATCTTACTATAGTGCCCGCATTATGAAATGAGTCGTCAGGGTCGTAACCCGTCTTTAAACTTCTGAAGAGTCATAATGATGTGCGTAATAGCAGATCGATAAGATTTAACTAAATGGTTAAATTTTATAATCAGGGTTTGACATTAACAATAGAATAAACAAAATATAATCTATATTCATTAATATTCTATTATTTTACAAATTATTTTCTTCATCCAAGTCATCTGTGACACTATCGTCTTCCTCGATCGAATTGCATCGAAAAAATGTAAACGGTTGCACATCATTATTGTCACTGACATTTACGGCCTGGCAACTACGTTGAAAACGCTGGCACTATTATCATATTTTGTTTCATTTTAAAAATCTGCTTTGCATGTTATAATAAACTCATTTATTTGTCAAATATGTCGTCATAATGACGTAATATCAATCCGCCATTATAACACGTTTGTGATACATTTCTAGTAAATAATAAATATTAAAAAACCAATGATAGAGGTAAATTTTTAGTTTCGGATCATTACAATTAGTTAAATATAAGCCACAGAATCAACCACAGTAATCGAACATTACACCTGATGTAAGAGAAAATCTATGGGCACGTAATTTGTATAACGTTTTTTTTTCGAATAAAATATATCTCATCTCTCATATAAAAGTTATAATAACTTATATTAACTTTGAATTTTATATATATTTATAATCATTATTGATGCTCTTCAAAACCACTTGTTTGCTAGCAGTGGACTGAGCTTCTTATTTATTGAACCACTATTTTGAGATAAACATCCCTATTGTTCATTTTTATTAGTCTATGGTTTTTTTTATGGAATAGAATGACAAACGAGCGTACGGGTCAATATATTTTATTCCTTGTTACAATTCTTGAATATGTACATGAGAATTTAGTGGCTTTAAGTGATCACCGCCGCCCACATTCTCTTGCAACACCAGAGGAATCACAAGAGCGTTGCCGGCCTTTAGGGAAGGTGTACGCGCTTTTTTTGAAGGTACCCATGTGGTATTGTCCCGGAAACACCGCACAAGGAAGCTCATTCCACAGCTTAGTCGTACGTGGAAGAAAGCTCCTTGAAAACCGGGCTGTGGAGGACCGCCACACATCCAGATGGTGGGGATGATATCCTAACTTGTGGCGTGTCGTGCGAAGGTGGAATTCGGCGGCAGGAATTAGGTTAAGCAGCTCTTCGGAACACTCCCCTTGATAAATACGGTAGAAGACACACAATGAAGCGACGTCTCTACGCAACGTTTTACGTTATTTATATATCTGTACACAAAGTATATATATATATCTGTACACATAGTATATTTCTATCCGTTTACAAATCCTTGTTCCACGCTAAGTCAAGTATACCCAAAGTTGCGGAAATTACATCGTATTATTATATAATGTATATAATAATAATACTAGCTGACCCGGCAAACGTTGTGTTGCCATACAACAACAACTTTACTTAATTTTTCTAAAATAAAAGATTTTTTCTTAAATAGCCTTAGTTACTCCTTATTACATCAGCTACCTGCCAATAAAAGTCCCATCAAGATTAGTTCAACCATTTCAGAGATTTGCCGGAACATACAAACAGACAGACAATAAATGCAAAAATTGTTATTTTGGTGTAAGTATACCGTATACTTACATATATATACGGCACTTGTATATTCATATACATGTAGTAAAAAACAGTAATTTCGATATTACAAACAGACACTCCGATTTTATTTATATGTGTAAGATTAAAGGAAGTTTGACGTTTCCAGTTTTAATTTTTCACGTAAATTCAATCCTCTTATTGTTTGTGTTTGTGGAAAATTTTCCATAATTCAAACATTCGTTGTAACCGAGATGAGAAGATCAGGTTATTGAAAAGTTTCAGCACTCGTGTCTTACATTTACCTTTATACATTCATCGTGAAACTTGTAGCTGCAAAAGGTCGTCGACGGATTTCGTATTTATTGGTTTTGCCGCCGTAGTTCAATGCTTCTGTACAATTGGGTCGTTAGTAATATTATTGTGGGTAGAACGATTTCGTTTGCTCTTTGACTTCAAATGTATGTTCTTATTGTTAGTGAACATCCTTTATGCTTTATGACGATATATTGTTCGAGCTCACAACTTTATCTATTCCGTGTTATATTTATCTACACCCATTTCAATCCTCTATTATAGATTCTAAAACAGTTAGCTTATTACCAACATTAAAACACCCAATGTCCTAATAACCATTACATCATCTAAACGAGTGTTGTAATGAAATTCAGTACAACTTACAACTCTCGTTTCTATGATGTAATGGTTACTAGGACTGGCTTTTTTAATGTCAGCAGTAAGCTGTTTCGGAATGTTTAGTAGAGGATTCATATTAAGGGTGTAGATAAGGTCTTGCATGCAACTGTTGATAATTTGGTATTAAAAACACTCATGTGATACAATTATCATACTCGGCTTCGCCTCGTGTTTTAATACCCCTTATTACACAACAGTTGCATAAATAACTATTACAGTGATGTTTTTTTTTGATCAATTGAATATTTATGCACAGGTAAACACAGAAACAGGTGGCGAGATAGTTCAGCTGACAACAGAGTGATTGGGGATTATGAAGTTGAGGAATGGAAAGACATGGGTAAGTTTTTCTTAAACTTGTTTAATACTTGAAGATCTCTTACTCCCGTGGTAAATAATCGGAACTATTAACCTTCCGTAATCGGCAAGTGCCCCCGCGCCGTGGTATGTCTCAGATCGGCGCGATTTTGGCGCGCGAGCAGCGGCCTGTTACTGCGCATTATTTTACGAGTATTATTACATTGCTAATAATTATGATGATATGAGAGAATGTATACGAAAGGTATTGAAAAAAGCTATAAGACCATTCAAAAAAACTATCTTTTAAACAAAATGAGGGTCAGAACTTGGTCAGGATGTAGTGTGCCGTACGGCACTTTCGATTTTGGTGTATATGAAAGATCTAGTGCCAAAGAGCACTTCCCGATTTTGGTGGATCGAAAGGAAAGATTAAGTAGGGGATCTCGGGTTCGAGTCCCGGTAGATATAAACGTTTGGTTATCCATAATAATTATTGTTACAGGGTTACGTTGAAGAGCTTTAAAATTGGATAATAATACCAGTTTAAGGAAATGTCGCCTAAAGCCTTACACAGTAAATTAGGTTAAATATTTTTGGTGGAAGTCAGCTATTACGTAAACAATTTATTTACTTACTTGTTTATTCTTCCTACTCGATTGTTTATAATCAAAATCACAGTCCGATATCATTTGAGAAAAATCCTTAGTGGTATATAGGCAAGCGATACAACTCCTAGTGTCTTATTGGTGATCTGTATTAGTGTGTAAGAGTTTTTGGTAGTAGCATTAATACTAATAATATAGTATTTTAGTTATTGTTTGGAGGCCAAAAACTTTATTAAGGTACATTATTTTCATCTGATGGAAAGAGATGCAAGCGAAGACGTAGCAAGCGTACCTAGTACCTTCAAGACGTTCAGATATATTGTACTGGAGAAATTATAGATGTAGAAAGATTAAGGCTGGGATTCACCAACTAACTTTAGCAGCAACAAACATGTTAAAGTTAAGCAAAAAATGTATTTCACCATTTGACAGTTTGTAGGTGACGTCATAACTGTAACCGTAACTGTCCAATCTTCGCCGGTTAAAGCTATTGTTAGTGTGAAATAGCTACATAGTGACCTGACAAAAGTTTCAAATAAATATTCGATATTGATTTCAGTTTTTAACTTTAACTATACCAAGGAATACGATGGTCAAATACATTCTGCAGTCTATGTTAAAGTCGGGTTAAAAGTTTGACTTAAACCTTAACTATAACAGCTAATATGATGCAATTCAGCCTAAAAAAGCAGATTTTGATAGTTTCCACAAATTAGCTGTTAACAATATGACGTCGAATAAATTACTTCAAGTTTTTTTTTATGGAAAATGAGGACAAACTAGCGTACGTGTCACCTGGTGTTAAGTGATCACCGCCGCCCATATTCTCTTGCAACACCAGAGGAATCACAGGAGCGTTGCCGGCCTTTAGGAAGGCTTAGGAAGATGTACGCGCTTTTTTTGAAGCTACCCATGTTGTATAGTCCCGGAAACACTGCACAAGGAAGTTCATTCCACAGCTTTGTAGTACGTGGAGGAAAGCTCCTTGAAAACCGCACTGTGGAAGGCCGCCACACATCCAGATAGTAGGAATGATATGCTAACTTGTGGAGTGTCGTGCGAAGGTGGAATTCAGCGGCAGGAATCAGGTGAAACAGATAAAATTTTAATTTTAATGGATTTGAATTATTTTTCATATTATTAATTTTAAGATTTCAACTTATGATTGGTATTTTTGTTCACAGATTATGAATCCACACAGTCTTCAGGGTTATGTTCATTGCACGGAAATTTTCTAATAACAGTTATAGCTTTGTTAGTAATCAGCTGACATAAATTGTTTTTACTATAACTTTAGTGCCAACAGTATTAATGTTCAATTAAAGGTATTGTTACATCGAATGGTTTTAATGTATATTAATTAGAAAAAGTATAAATTTAAGTGCATTTGTTCTTATTTTGTTAGGGTCTAGACCTTCTTAGAAGACATCTAATCTAATAAACAATTAGTATTTCGTTCCGTACAAATTGAATAATAATAATATTTTGTTTATTATCTTATTTTAAGGCTGGGAACCGAACCCATGGCCTTGAGGAATCGAGCGGAGCTAGGTTAACTCTCTCGCACAAGATCGCCATAGTTTTAATTCAGAATTAGAAGAATTTTTAATTTATTACAAACATCATACGATTTTCTTTACAAAACTATCAAAATGACAGATGACACAGCATGTTAAATGTATTGGTGTACAATTCATAAATTTCCGTACAATTTATAACTAGATTGAATATTTGCTTCAACTGTAAAAGTTAGGGGTATTTTGGTGATTTTTTTTCGCACTGTATATAAAAAAAAATGTAATGAAAAAAATTTAATTTTGTTCTCATATTCTGTAGATATATAAGTATTTTTTGTAAAAATAAAAGCTTTATATAAATCTTCAAGAAATGGGTTCATCTATGCGGTATTTTGGCAATTTCTTGGGATAGTAGCCTTAAACAGATAAAGATATAATTGTTTTTATTTTATGAGAAAGTGTTTAAATAAATCAATAATGACAATAGTAAGACAACTTTAAAAAAAAGTTTATTTCATTTGATTTTTGTTTGTAATTATCTCTAAATTATACTAACCTAGTATATAATATTAATTTTCCGATTGAGATAATAAAAATGAAGGAATTCAATCTTTATTAATATTATATTATTAAAAAAGCAATTTACAATATTGCATAACAAAACAAGTTTTTACCACGGACGAGTAAAAAAAGAAGGACTCCGTGTCACCTAACATAACAGTGAAGCACCAAAACAAGCCGGTAATCGAGTAAATACGTAGCCCCACGCACACACTTACACTAACATCGATCTGCCGCAATTATGAGATTTACCATCGTCTGTGACAGATCAGTTTGCGTCGCAATAAAATATTTTTAAAAATACCGTCGTGCGTTGTGAAAAAGTGTAAAAACGATACTATAAAAGTATTTGTGGCCATATATGACTATTTAAGGGAAAAAAATTGTATAACTAGTATCCCCGTAACCGCACACACACTAGCATAAAGGTGCTTCACTTGCTAATATCACGTCGCGGAGTCCTTCTGTTTTTACTAATGTACGTATTGCAAAAATGAGTTCATTGTTGAGAATATATTACGGTTGTCTTTTTCTTTCATTATTTGCTACGAAAATATGCTCTAAATGATAAGAAATTTGGGCAGAATCATAAACAATTTGTTATTTTTTTCAAGCAATATATATCACTTCTGGGATTAACTACACAAGCTTTATTTGAAAACAAATCTTATGTACGATGCGGGACTCGAACCCGCGACCTCTCACGTCCGTGCGAGCGCTCTTACACTGAGCCAACCGTTCGAGTGACGTCACTTTCATAAATCTTGATAATATGTCTGGTTCAACTTTTAGGTTGTGGTTTCGTCGGGTTCGTTCGGGTTCGTTCGGGTTCGAGTCCCGCATTGATACTAAATTATGTTTTCAATTTTAATTTGTAGACAAAAATATATCGTTAAAATTTGAGGATCTATTTATTAACATATTCCATTTATTTTGTAGAATTGGGCTTGTGAGGCATTCGTAGCGATAAGTGCGCAAATATTATGCGCATAAGAGAATAATATAAACTAACTCTGTTGTAATGTAGTAGTTAATCGTTGTAAATAAATTATAATAATACAATCAAAGACTGATATACACTAAAATCAACGTGCCATATCTGATGATCATATTTTAAAGAAGTTATTTTTGTATTTATTAATTCTGATTGACATATCGTGCTTATAAATTATGGCTACACACAACTCGGTAAATTTTATATTCATTTAATCAAATTATTTAATAGTAGTAGACACAAAGAACACATAACTAGAAAATTAATATTTATAAAACCCAGGCTTTTAAGGCTCAGAACCATTTCGTTAACAACAGTTTTCAAACAGAAAAAAAATGCCACAGAAAGTTACACACACACACCGTTACACATATTGATTATTTTGACTTGACTTAATTGAAGGAATGTTACATATTCTACGTAATGGGATAAGGTGTTATTATAAACTTCACTTAGATTTCTATGATTCACTGTTAAACTAAAAATAGAAAAAAAATTGCGTGCGTGAAGGCATCGCATAAAAAGGCATTTATTTTCTCAAAATTGATTCCTTTAGAATTCTTTTTGATGTCATTTCTAATAACTACTAGATACTACATACTACTACCGCTTCGGAAACAAATGGCGCTCTGACAGAGAAGAAGCGGCGCAAGAAACTCTCCCAGCATTCTTTTTTTGCGCTCTTTTCAATAAAAATATACAATATTGTACAGTCATTTCTATCGCTATAAAATAATCACAATCTAGTCCCAGGCTGTCCGATCATTTAGATATTCAGCAGTGGAGTAATAGGATTTACGACAGAGCCATTTCGTACAAAGTACACATGTCATGGTTTGATTTGATTTAGTCCTGGTACATGTTGCTAGGATGACACACATGATTTCATTCGCTATGAAAGACACTACTATCACCGCAACCATATTTATCTTCTCCTGATGTCTATGTACTAATACGTTGTGCGCATGATGTCGGAATGCATTAAGGTATACTCGCATCATACATAAGACAATCTCTTGTTCAACTATGATCGCCTGGGATACTGTATAATGCTACCTATAATATTTTCTCCCACGTTAAATCTTATGAATTCATGTGTCTGTCTCTTTTTACTGTCTTGCTTTTTCGTTTCACCGACTTTCAAAACACAACGATGATAAAGAAGTTTTCACTTCAACTAACTGACTCAATGCGTCATTTTAGCGTAAAGGGAGAGCAGGCAGACTTTTAATGAAAACCAAGGTAATTGTAGTAGTTTATGTGTCTGTACATAATGAAGGGCATTAAGCACGAGTGTGGGTTTAATAACGTCACAAGAGTGTTTTAATGCCTTTTAATGTATAGTTACAGTATCTACCGACAAATCATGAAACTCCATGATGCATTCAGAAGCCGTATATTATAACAACCATAAATTTGAACCGGAAAGGCAGCAATGAAAAGTTTTCTGTCACATGTCATAGTTTTATTTAATTCAGAGACAAACTAGCGTCGGCCATAACTATCATATCGTTCGATATCTTTGCAAATTGACATTGAATTTCGAACGAAACGTCATCAGAGGTCCTACCATCAACTTTTAATAAGCGATGCGAATCCGATGCAGTTCTGTTTAGGTACCTAAACTGAATCACTAAAATTCGTACCATGAAGTGCCTTTTACTGAATAGCGTTTGGATGGCTTATGAAGAATGAACGAAATATAATTGCGTTTTGAAACCTAAAATGATATGATTTTAGCGGTTTTTTTGCGTAGAAAATACTAAAAAACATTTTAAAATTGCGCAATTGAGTCAAATTATAAACCATTAAGTCCTTTTTTATACTTATTAAATAATAGTAATATAAATAAATATAGTTATTTGAATTACAAATTAAATGTTTGCTTATGTGTTTTCGTAAAAATAACGAGTTATGAACGCACCTCCATTGATGTTTGATTTGACAAGACCACAGAGTACATTTTTTTAAATTCGTTCTTGTGAACAGGCTATAGCCCGGGCCCTTACTGCCTCGTCTTTAGTATTTTCATTTTTGGTATTTATTTTCTGTATTTTATTTTACAAAAAAGACCAGTAAAGTATTCTCATCTCATCTTTATTCAATAAAAATTTTCTTTTCTATGTTTTCACTATTTTTTAAAAAAAATTTAACAACACGATTCACTTTCCTCTAAGGCAGTAGCAACTTTTTTCGAATCGGTCACTTTGACAAATAAGCTATCCAGTTTAGGTTGAAATAACACCTCATGGTACGAAGGAATGAACGAACTAAATCAGTTTGCGATTCAGTTGATATAATTTTTGACATTCAATTGACATCATTACGATTTAATCAGTTGATTTGACGTCAACCTAAATTAGATAGCTCTAATCACGTCGTGGTACGAAATAGCAATGCAGTTCATTTTAGGTTGTCAATTGAATCGCATTTAGACTTCATGGTAGGCCCGCTGGACTGTCATTAGAGTACGGGTCAAATAGAATTTCTTATTTGTCAAAGATATTCGAAATTTGAATGAAATAATACTATCGAAGTTGATGTTATTATTTAGCGATAATAACATTTATACAGATAAGTAATTTGTTCTAACAAAACACTCTATATTTTTGGTGATCATAATGTGCGGTTCTTGAATGCATCATGGAGGTTTTATGATTATTGAGCATATAAAAGAACTTTAAGCACCATAAAAAGGCACCTGAATGTAAACTGGTGTAGCTACCCACTTAATAATACTCATAGGAATCAATTAATTTATTCCAAAGAATTTTATTTATTCTTTTTTATTCGTGAACCTCTTTCATCTATTTCACTGTAACGTCTCCTGAGACAATACCTAATTTTCGAACCTAAGTTCGTATTTTCTTAGTTCTATGTACGTTGTATATACCGTATTCATTTGTAAATATTCTATACAATACAGACAATATGACGTATCCATTAATATGTATCTGTAAGTTTTTAGTATAGAACCTAGTGTTTAACAGTGAACAGTTAAAATATCACATTATAGTTGTTTGATATAAGGTAAGATAAAAGGTAACGAGATGTTAGTGCTGTCTCATGGAACACAAATTCTAAAATAAATCTAAAGAGTTTGACACATCACGTACTCTAACAAGATGCATACGTGCGAGCGAGTGCGGAATATCGGGAATACCACTCTATCTTTCTACTCATTCTCGTATCATTTTGATGACATCAGGAACGATGATCCTATAAGATGTAGTAGTATACATGTTTAATTAAAATAATTAAGACATCGTATTGATTTATTGTATAGTGATACAAATGTAAGAAATGTATATTATAATAGTTTTCTACTTTTAACCTTTGTTAATAATATCTAAAAGAGTGATATATCGAAAAATATAAAAACGAGTGTGCTTTAGACCACACGACAGAAATAAAACCTCTTTAGCTCCATATATGTAACATGTAAATTCATACACATATATGTTAAAATAATAATATCTATGAATAATTAAATTTATTATGTGTTTTCATTGATAAATTATTATTTTTGATTTTTTTTTTTATTATTATTTTCCTTGACTGATATACATATATATTTCATGGACTGGCTATGAGAGGAAGAGAGAAAAACAATGTGTGCTCACCCCTCTCTATAGCAATATACGAAACATAAGTCTCTTTTTATATCTCAACTTCCGATCGCCTAGCCCGATCACACTTTTCGTAACGCTCTCGCAACGCATTCACCAACTTTCTCCCCAAGTCAATCGTGCGTAAGGAGTTTATTTTTTTTTATTTCAATCCAATTTAACCTTTATTACAATAACAACAATGTAACTATCATTTTTAATTAGTACTGAAGGGGTTAATGATTTTATTATGATTTTCTACTTTTTTTGTGATAAATTTATGAATTAAATGTAATGAATTAGGTATTTCAATAAGAAATTTGTAAATATCTGAAAATGCATGTATAGATGTTTCAGTTAGATGTTGATGTAAAAACAAGTAATAAACCTTTTTGTTTGATATCTAGTATTATTTTCAACCCCTGAAGAGTGGCTTCAGAAGCCTTACCAAGACTATAATATATGATCTGGTAAATTAAGGTAATATGCGTATATTTATTAGCTAAACCCGACGCCGCTTTGACTAACAGAATATAAGGCTTTTGATTAATTTATGGTTAGCAGATAATATTAATACAAGCTCATATTTCTTGCCTATAGTTCTCCCCTTTTCAACCTATAATAATCGAGTGAAAAACAAACCATTAATGTTTTGGTATATTTTATGATTTACTTATTCATAAAATAAAAATATTATTAGTAAAAAAACCATTGTCAGTGGTGGGGTTAAGACCCACGCTTCCCCTGGGAAAAAAGCTTAAATCTGGCGTATCGACCATCCTGACTTAATGTAGTAGTTACAATTAATGACTCATATTCTCACTTACTCCGTAACCGGCTGAAATAGACACGAGAAAATTTGTGGTGGTGTAATACAATTTTTACTTAAAAAAGTACGTTGTAAATCTCAAAATATTTATTTTTAGTTAGACTTATACTGCGCTGTGATTTGAAGTCAGCAGTCTCTATTAGCTAAACACATAAGCGCATACTTTGTATAGATTTTGGTATTCAATTTAACAATAAACACCAAACAGTTTTCTAGGACTCATGGTCAACATCATCATATCAGCTGGAAGCCACAACTAACTAACAGTTAACTATTGGGCAAAGGTCTCCCCCAAGATCTCCACGACGATCTGCCTGTGCTGCCCTTATCCAACCTACTCCGGCGATCTTGACCAGATCGTCAGTCCACCTTGTGGAGCGCCTACCAACACTGCGCCTTCCGGTACGTATTCGCCATTCGAGGACTTTGCTGCTCCACCGGCCATCTGTCGGTCGAGCTATACGCCTTGCCCACTGCCACTTTAGTTTCGCAATCATTTGGATTATGTCGGTGATTTTGGACTAAATTTTGGCCTATTTTTCACTGAGTCACTGAGCAAAAATTCGAGAAATATATTAAAGCTTCTTTCAAAGAAGTTATAGTTGATTATACAGGATGGTTTTTTGAGACCGGCGGTGATGGCCAAGTCGGAAACTACCCGAGACTTAGAGGAAAGTCGTTAAAGGAGTTATGCCCTCGATTTATAAATAACCAATAACTGCATATTAAGTTTTTAAGAATTTCTTGAACTTTTGACGGAAATCGACCCGAATGATATTTCAAAAAAATTACTTTATGTATTATGGGACCAATGGACTCTGTTGCTCATAAGGATCAATCTTAGCAAAGAAATGTATTTCTTAAACTTTGACGTAAAGAAAGGTCTAGATTCCCCGTAAATTAAGACATCGGTTCAATTCAATTTCTGATGGCGTTTTGTTTTCTTTGGCGTTTCGTACTCTGATTTCGCAGAATACGCGTATGACTCAGTCATAGTGACGTTTACGGTTCAATATCTAATAGTGCAATGACACTAATGACATGAAATTTGGTATTTATACTTTTTTTATGGAACATAACGCCAAATGAGCGTATGTTAACCTGGAACCTGGTGTTAAGTGATCACCGCCGCCCACATTCTCATGCAACAACTACACAGGAATTACAGGAGCGTTGCAAGCCTGAGGAAAGTATACACACTTTTTTCGGATATCGTACCCATGTCGTATCATCCCGAAAACACCGCACTTATACCAGTGGGAGGGTCCTTTGCACAGGATGCCGGCTAGATTATGGGTACCACAACGGCGCCTATTTCTTCCGTGAAGCAGTAATGTGTTAGTATTACGGTGTTTCGGTCTAAAGGGCGCCGTAGCTAGTGAAATTACTGGGCAAATGAGACCTAACATCTTATGTCTCAAGGTGACGAGCGTAGTTGTATTGCCACTCAGAATTTTTGGGATTTTTCAAGAATCCTGAGCGGCACTGCATTGTTCTGGGCAGGGCGGATCCATCACCATCAGCTGTACATCCTGCTCGTCTCATCCCTTATTTTCATAAAAAAAAACATAGAAGCTCATTTCACAGCTTGGTTGAAAGTTCCTTAAAAACCGCACTGTGCAGAAACGCTATACATCCAGATGGTGAGGATGATATTCTAATTTGTGGCGTGTCGTGCGAAGGTGGAATTCGGCGGCAGGAATATCTAATATAGGTAATAATCAATTAGTGACATACAGCGCAAGTCCTTAGTGACACATTAAGTCGCTTAGGCTCAATACATTTTACTCCTCGTATTAACAAATAATAGTGTTTATAGTAAAGAATGAAATGGGTCGCATAGATTGTGACTTAACTTGTATTCAGATCGGCAATTCCTTCAAGATCTTTGCACCGCATTGAATGAGTTCAGTGGTCCGCGAGTTACAAACTTAAGTTATTTTCTGCGTAACTTTGTATTATTCAACTATACAATTCACTTGTACGCTATTGTTGTTTAAAACTACTTGATAAGTATTCTAATTTTAAAAGAAATAATATTTCTAAGCATTATGTTCTAATATAGCGGTGTATAAAAAGGCATATAGGCATTTCATTTCTCAAAATTTATTCCTTTAGAAGTATTTTTGATGTCATTTCTAATAATATACTAGATACTACTAACGCTTCGGAAACAAAAGGCGCTCTGAAAGAGAAGAAGCGGCGAAAGAAACTCTCCCAGCATTATTTTTTTGTGCACTTTTTAATGAAATATACAATATTTTACTGTATCTATTAAACTAAAAAACAAGTTTAAAGTATTATACCAACGTTAGCAATTTTCTTTTCTTACTTAGCACAAACACATACACAGACATCCATACATACACACACATCCATACACACACATACACGCAAAACTATTTTATTTATATTTTGTACTATTATAGGGGAAGAGACTGGAACTCACGACACAGGGAATCCTAGTGTGAGGCCAGAATACTTGTAAAATTAAAGTTACTTACTTTAAACCAACGTATACTTTGTAACAGATATTTTGTAAATCTATGTAACTAATATGGTACTGCAATAAATTATTCTTCTTATTCTTCTTCTTATCTAGTCCCAGGCTGTCGGATCACTTAAATATACAGCTGTAGTGTAGCAGGATTTACGACAGAACCATTTTTTAATAAAACATTTAAATTTATTTATTGATAATGCCTGAACAGTGGCTGGGACTTAAGAGTGTATTCATTTACCCTTAAAGCTATTATGTATAAAATATGTGCTAAGCACAATAGGATGTGTTCATTCGTGTGGAATGGCCGCTGCAAACTAATAATGGCCCACTAGTGTCTGGACATCGATTACCTAAAGATACATTCGATGACAACTAATCCCTATCGTAACCGCACATTGTTGTGTGTGTACGATTGCTGTACCTACCATTGAAGACCACAGTAAATGTATTTTGCTACAGGGATCATGTTTAAAATCTCTTTGCAACGGTTCTCGTGTGGAAGACACACAATGAAGACATGACGCCTGTCTAAGATAAGCCACCAATGGGAGGCTCCTTTGCACAGGAATTCGGGTAGATTCCACAACGGCGCCTATTTCTGACGTGAAACAGTAATGTGTAAACATTTATGTTTTTCGGCCCGATGGGCGCCGTAGCTAGTAAAATTACAGGGCAATTGAGACTTAACATCTTATGTCTCAAGGTGCCGAGCGCAATTGTAGAGCCACTCAGAATTTTTGGGTTTTGCAAGAATCCTGAGCGGCACTGCATTGTAATGGGTAAGGCGTATCAATTACCATCAGCTGAACCTCCTGCTCGTCGTGTCATAAGAAAAATAATAAGCGATCGAGATGTTCTCTAAATACTGTAAATCCCAATAGTTTGTGCATCTCTGCGTTACACACGGTCAAATAAATAGCTGCAGTACTGTTATGTATATCCATTTAAACTTAATGATTTTAATTGACTAAGCACGGTCACATAAAGATTAATTTTAAGGTGGAATGTAATATGAATCTCAGAAAGCAATCCTGTTTTTGGGCCCAAACCTGTCAGACTCAGAGACTTCTCTTGTCACGAAAATAGTAGTTCAAAAGTGGAAACGTAAGTAGAGTTATAGTCACAGATTGTGCATTATATTTAAGAAGCGCCGTAACAAATAAAATAAAAAAAAAACACAAAAAAATAACCGACTTCAAAAACACTATTCCAATACAATAGATATAATATGCACTAAAAAGAATAAAAATAATTGCGTATTTTTATACAATCTAATTAATTAATCTTATTCTAGTTACGATTTCAGACTTGTATGGTTTTCTCGTGGACACCATATACACACATATGGACTAAATTACAATGGGACCACACGGGAAGCACCAGCTTTCAAACAAAAAAAAGAATTATCAAAATCGGTTCACCCAGTCCAAACTTTACAAACAAAAAATACATACCGGCGAATTGAGAACCTCCTTCTTTTTTGAAATCAGTTAAAAATCATTGTTACGGAGACGCAAATGGAAATTGTCCCAAAAGTAGTTTTTATGCAATGAATTTGTCCTTTAGATTGTTTTTATTATTAGTATCTTTCTTACCAATTTCAGATCGAGTAATGTGAGTCATCTATACTAATATTATAAAGCTGCAGTGTTTGTTTGTTTGTTTGAACGCGCTAATCTCTGGTACTACTGGTCCGATTTGAATGATTCTTTCAGTGTTGGGTAGTCCATTTATCGAGGAAGGCTATAAGGCTATGTTTTTTTTTCAAAATTAGGGATCCGTAATAAAATTGCTATTTTGTAACACAAGGTGTATAATCGAAAACCTATTTTTGCGTGCGCTGCAAAAACTATTGACAAAAGAACAAAATGATGTACAGGCTATAATATAGGCAATATTTTATTACTTATAAAACTATCGCGTGAATTATACTTTATATGGCAAAACAACGTTTGCTGGGTCAGCTAGTGTGAACATAAGAGTAAAAAATAAGACTTTTTGCGAGACAGTAGAAAACATTAATTATTAATTACATTATGTTTTTGGAATTCTGACAGTTTTCAGCATTTAAGAATGGTAAGAATTCGTAAGTAAGTGACTAAGTAATGTACCTGAAGAAAACCGAATATTAAAAACGTGAAAAAATGTAAATTTTACGAGATGAGTGGGTACATTCTCCCTTTAAGTTTTGTCCTTGTCCCTTCTAGCAATGTTTTAACTTCGTAATGTTTAGCCTCAGGGTAATGAAATATTTAAAGCATTTACAATATCTACATGGTGATTGTGATTACTTTGGATAATATTTAAGAAGTATAAAACTATGAAAATGGTTTTTATAAAGTAATGTATGTTTTGTAGATTGGTTATACTTGCACTTAATTAAAATTAATCTTTAATTTACAAATATATGTTAAAGTGATGCGTGACCGGGTTAAGTTAATACTATATTAACAAACTTAAGTATTTTAAGTTTCAGTGGATATTCATAGCAGTATCAGCTACCATTTAACCGTATGCAACGCAAAGATTGAGCATCTTCCATCTTTGATTTCCAATATTGAGTGTGTTCGTCTCAACTGTCTGTTTACAACAATGACGTTCTATACATATGGACATATCACTCGCAGTCTGATAATGTGTCTAAAGTGTGCTTAAATCCAATGTAAGCACACTTTTCTCCTTGTCAACTGTGTGTCAATCAATAAGCCTAAGTGTGCTATAAAAAGTGCTTAAATAATACATTAACAAATCAAAAAAAAGATGGTGTGACTTATCATCGGTAAGGTTATTTTATTATATAAGATTGATATGCAAAAAGCGGAAGTAATTTAGTAAAACGAATATTTTTTCATTAAATATGGTACAATATTATTGACAAGTCTCCAGACAAGACCCGCTTGTCAGAGGGACAGATGAAAGGACACAATCAGAAATGTATAGACATAGCAGTCGAAGGTTATTATGGTGTCAATTGTGGCATGTGCCATATTTCGGCTTTGATTTTGTATGAGGTGCATTGTCTATATGTATAAAACGTCATTGGTTTACAATGACAATTATTATTACATTACTATGTACTCACAATAGTAAAGATTTAGCGCGTCGGCCATCTTGAATTATACAAATAATCGCCAATACGTTTTACAATAGAACTGTGGAAATTATTATCTTTCCTTCAATAGCTTTCATTTACCCTCATTCGATACATGTACACCCGGCTTTCATCATAATTTTTCGGAAAATTTCGGAGAAAAAACATCCTGTATCCTTTGTCTGTAAACGTAAAAAGGTGTGTGAAAATTGCGTGATTTTCTGTCGAGTCGAAGTAACAAAAAAAACATACAAACCTCACATTTGCATTTTTATTATTAGTAAAGTTTGTCACATGTTGAGATAATAAACTATGGAGGTATCCCGTATTAAAATTAGTTTAATTACGAAATTGGAAAACTCGCAGCAGAAGTTAGTTGAATGCTCACAGAACTTCTATATATAAATTTTGATTTGCATAATACACACCATGCCACGCTGAATTTTCACTGCAATACTTGGGACGAGTCAAGAATATCCAACAACTGAATATAGCTGTGTCTGTCTGTTGTAAGATCTTATGAACAATTCAAAACAATATTGCATGACATGAAATAGATTCACGTAGTGTTTGCTTGTGTTAAATCACTTTTGTAGGCCAATGACGTTGTATTTCGTAATCTTGTGCTATGTGCGATTAAATCTGATAGATAGGGAGGGTTAATGAGGGTTTAAGCTCGGTCCAAAGGTTATTTTTAGGGTTTGTGACGTTCGGGTTAAGGGGATGCCATTACGAAGGCTGCTAATTAAGATGACTGCTTATCACAGGTTTGTTTATCGCTGATGAAAAGTGAGATTTTAAGATATTTATTTCTTTATTCTATTTGTTTGGGATAACAAAGAGTTGACACAATACATTCTACAATTTCAGAGTACAGTATTAAATTAATTTCTAGTGATTCATTATCCGTTATTCACAGGTTGATTTTTACAATGAGAAGAAAGAAATACAGAACTAGACATCTTAAAACTAAATTATTTACTAAATTAATATAATGTTTTATATATTCTTAACTTTCATTTTTAGTCACATATAATTGTTTAAATACATTCAAACAAACGAGTTAATGAGATTTAACATTAACGAAAAATATTAATCATATTCACTTACGATGTCATTCACTTGCTTTATTTTAAATAGTGACCGAGTTTTCAATTGTTTTTTGCGATAAAATGGTATCATTACGTGATAAAAGACACGGCCATACATCCTTTTCTCGAAGCAGTTCAGACCATTTTCAACCTTATAACTTCGTTGTGGATTAAATTAGAAGCCTGCATTTTCAGTTACCAAATAGACATTGTATGGCATATTTAAATTTTCAGTCAATTTGAACCAGTAGGTTAATCATTATAACTTGTCAAAGTTTCTTAATTGTCTCACTCACTGTCTGAACTAAATTCTAAGGCACTTCTAGTCGACATATATACTTCAAATTTAGAATAGAATATAATACAAGGAAAACCTAAAATATTTTGCAATTTCGGTCCAGTTTCCTAGATACATCAACTACATAAATAACTGTGTAATTCAATATATTATATATGAGTAAACAATGTGATTATATATGATATATGTATTGCTTTTCAGATACATTGTGTTTTTAATAAAAAATACATACACTATGTTTTTATGTGATGGCTAAACTAATCTATTTATCTAAACATAATATTTTCAATATTGATATAGTTACTATTGTTAGATTAGCTAATTATGTAATCATATAAGACAGAAGGACCCTTAAGTATGGGCTAAATAAATTGACAGACTTGGAATTACAGGGATCTCATAACTTTTTACGGTAGTAGAACTGAGTTGTGAGACTTGGTTTTTAAACCGACTTCAAAAAGGGAGGAGGTTCTCAATTCGTCGGTATGTTCTATTTTTGTTTGTTACCTCAAAACTTTCGACTGGGTGAACTGATTTTGATAATTTTCGTTAGTCGGTGTCATCCAAGATAGGTTTGTAACTACATACAGTTATTAGGTGAGATGTGCTTGAGTCGTGAGGAGGCAAGAGGCAAAAGCGGGTCGCGGCGGAAGGACACCGTTATAACAATAATCGTAACTAGAATTAGATTAATTAATTAGATTGTACAAAAATACGCAATTATTTTTATACTTGTGCATATTATATCTATTATTTTGGAATAGTGTTTTTGAAGTCGGTTGTTATTTTGTTAAATTTTTTTCTTTTACAAGTAATGTTTTTGACGGCGTCCTGTATTCGTTCATGTACATGACATTTTCATTATAATCGGTTAAGTAATAAGTTAAAAATTCTACAATAAATAAACTCAGATTTGTATTAATAATAATATACACCGATACGGTTTGGTGGTTTGGGTTCTCACAAAGTTTCGGGCGTTGCCTTACCAGCATTTCTATCTTCTGTTCATAGTGCGCAGCCTTTTTTTACGAGAATTGTTAATCATGTACCAGGTAACTCAGAGATTGCGTATTTGAACGAAGCTAATAATGCTTGGCTAAATATTGCACATATTCAAAATTTTCCAGACGATTTATAGTGTCAAAAAGCATGGGACGCACCTCTTTGTAAGTCAGCCTTTGATGATCTTTTGATCTCATCTACTGACGGAACAGAGCGTGCTCGTCTTTTGGCCGTGACACAAAATGAATCGGGCTTTTGGTTACAAGCGTTGCCTTCTGGAACGCTACTTGACAATATGACATTGTCAATACGCGTATCACTCCGGCTAGGTATAAAACTGAATGAACCACATCAATGTAGATGTGGCGTTCAGGTAGATGCTTTTGGGCGCCACGGGTAATCCTGCCGAAAATCGGCAGGACGTATCAGTCGTCACGCCAGCATTAATGAAGTCATCCGCAGGGCATTTGCAACTCTTAATATACCAGCTGTTTTAGAGCCAAATCCGCCGCGATGGCAAGCGTCCTGATAGAATGACGCTGGTGGCTTGGGCACGGGGAAGGGCGCGTGGTGTGGGACGCGACTTGCATCGACACTCTGGCTCCTTCTCATGTCCAAGTTACGTCAGTTGGTGCTGGGGCAGCTGCTTCGACTGCCGAAGAAGGAAAGCGTCGCAAATATATTGGTCTCAGTGAATCATACATCTTTGTGGCCTTTGGTGTCGAGACACTTGGCCCGTGGGGCCCAGAGGCGCGGAGAATGTTCAAAATACTATCTTCGCACCTCAATAAGGCTACTGGAAACCCAAGCGCTGGCAGCTATCTCGGTCAATGGATCAGCCTCGCTATCTAACGCGGAAATGCTGCCAGTATTTTAGGTACGCTTCCACGTAACGATAGTTTTAATTTTATGTAGTCATAGTATTGTAAATATAGTTATAAGATTTGTTTTGTTTGAATAAATTATTGTAATATATATTATAAATATATATAGAATAATAGTATTTAAATAACACTGAAGTAATAATAATAGCCTATATTTGCAAGACAGTACCTTAATCTGAACTCTGAACCCGTTTGTTATGTGGCAATTATCAAGTGTCTGGTTGTCAAGCAACGGGTTGCGGATTTAGATCTCGATGTGAAATTTGCAATTTGTTCAGTATTATAAGTAGGTTCTTCATTGGTACCTCCCTAGAGTAAAAACCACTCAGAATTTTTCATAGTAATAAACTTGTTGACTTTATATCACTTGCCAACTATTGTGAGTTGGAGCTAAAGCGATATTAAAAATATTTTCTTTTAGTTCGGCTTACTATTAACACATGAATTTATATACATATTTAAACATTATCTATTATAGTCAAATGAATTGAAATAAAATTCATATAATGACTTTAGTTTGGAAAAATTGTGTGTCTTCAGGTGGATTCGAGAATGGTTTAGATTCACAATTGAACTACCTCCATTAGGACTAACTTACATACTTTAGGCTGAACCGATTTTGATGAATTTTTTGGGCATTTCAGTGAATTTGGGATTGGTGTGTGTCTTAAGGTAGATTCGAGAATGGTTTAGATTCACAATTGAACTACCACCTAAACGGCTGGACTGATTTTGATGATTTTTTTCTGTGTTCCAGTGAATTTGAGATTGGTTAAGGTTCTCAATTCCGTCCATATAATATAATTATCCTGCTCATGTTAGTGAACTCCTCCTAACGGCTGGACCGATTTTTCAAATTTAGTACGTGTGCTCAGGACAATGTCTCTCGGATCCACTAGTAATATATAATACTGTTATGACAGACACAAAAATAACACGCAATTTTAAATTTTAAACTAATTTAACAATAATTAAGGTATAATTTTAGTCGAATTTTATGTGCTATGTAACGATCTAAGCCTTGATCCGTTAACCAATCAGATTTCAGTAAAGTCCAGTTTAGTTTAATTACATTGAATTACATGTCAGAATAATACAGACTCATTGCTTTCTATTGAAAAAAACATTCAAGTGCGAGTCACGTACGAAAGGTAACGGAAGCGAAGGGTTCCGTACCGTTTTACATGATTTATCGTTGTACTTAATATACTTTTTATGTATCTATACAATTATTATCCAAATGGTTTTGAGATTTCCCTTAGTGTTAATTCCGCCAATATTTGTCTTTTTAAACAATTCGACATCTGCTTCGCCTCTACACGAGGCATCCTCGGGACATGTTGATTCGCCAAAATCACGAGACTGAATCAAATGAGCTCGTCCCATGAAATGACGCGCTATGATTGGTCGGCTGCTGTGAGGTAATCCCACGGAAGAGATACGTAACAATGGTGAAGGGACGTATACGAGGTAACCTTTATACTATTCTATGGGTTCACAAATACACAAATTAAGAGCGGTAATACAATTGCGCTCGTCACCTTGAGTCATAAGTTGTTAAGTCTCAATTACCAAGTAATTTTACTAGTTACGGCGCCCTTCAGACCGAAACACAATAATATTTACACATTACTCCTTCACGGCAGAAATAGGCGCCGTTGTGGTACCCATAATCTAGCCGGCATCCTGTACAAAGGAGCTTGCCACTGGTAGATGGTAGTAGGTTTGTTACTGTAGCTTGCGTGACAAACTACGCATTACACTCGCGATTTGTATGTCAATGTATGCGTGTATTGCTTAAAATAGAGGTTAACATTCAACCTCAATTTGTTTCGACGTTTTAAGAGCTATAACAATCTATCTAGACGTATCTAAGGCTTGCACATTACTGCTAAACAGGAATATAAATATATAAAAATAACAAACTTTTCTTTTAAAACCTCACTCACTTAAAATAATTCATTACGAAGTAGGCAAATTTTATTTCATATTTCTTTTTAAGTAGTAGATAATTTAAAAAAACTCAATTTTTATCCAATTTCTTATCAAAACATATCCACTCACCCAAGACCCATCTATTATACAAACGCCCTACAAAGCTTTATCGATTTAATGCAAAATGCAAGTAAGTTCAAAGCCGCTAACATCATACCGTATAGAATAATGTATATATTATCAACAATATACTCTCAAATGTGCGGCACATTTAACACTTTATAGCAAAATAAGCCTTAGCGACCACTTACCACGTTATAAATTAAAATACAAAATTGCGATAACTACCTATTACTGTTATAGTATACAATACAATATATTATGTAGACAGCTACTTTGACAAGCGTCAACGAATACATAGCTCATTTGTTTTCTCAATATTGTTGCGTAGCAACGCTTTGAAGTATATGACGAGAGTTGTCAAACTTCAAGACATTGTTAATTTCAACAGCTCCGTCAGCAATATTCGTAGCTCAGCGGAAAAGTGTTTACTTTAGACGCTGTAGACCCGGGTTCGATACACCTACCAGTGTATGGAATTTTTTGGGTTTTGTAAAGTTAATGGAAATTTCTAGTAAGTTCAGGATCAAATCGAACAGAAAAAAAGGGATGGAAAATGTGTAAGCAGGATAAAAATAGTTAAAAGAATTTTCTAGTACAATTTAAATTTAAAGATGGAATGGGGGAATCATTTTGAAAATGGAACAGATCCGGGGGTATATAAGCCGTACTAAGCGTGGCCTACGGCAGTTCTAGTTCTGACTCGAAAGTGTAAAGAAGAAGAAAAGAAGAAGTAGTGAAAAGTGGAAGTGTTCCAAAAAGAAGAAAATAGAAGAGACCTAGTGTTTGGTGCAGTGTGACGCGTTTAAGGTACTGCCACCCACAAGAGGAACAGCGGCAGACCGGCAAGTGCAAGTTCAGAAAAAGTGAACGCAAATAAAGACTCGTTCCTATAAGCGGAGTATTATTTCCAATCCCTGACCCACTCCCGTGTCAATATTATGTATAATCTACTCGGTACAGACAACTAAATTTTATTCAAGTGATATCTTGTTATAGTGGGGTAAACCGCCTCGTAACGTAACGCGTTACGGCGCCAATCTGTCTGGCTTCCTTTCTTTAACTCATACGGCAGTGGTAGGCAGGCAGCGCCTTTCTCACTCTGATCAATTGTTAAACTTATAGGCTTAAATAATGATACTAATACACAAAATTCTAATGTACATATTCAATAATTGTAACTTTTTTTTTATAGGAGGACAAACGAGCGTACTGGTCACCTGGTGTTAAGTGATCACCGCCGCCTACATTCTCTTGCAACACCAGAGGAATCACAAGAGCGTTGCCGGCCTTTAAGGAAGGTGTACGCGCTTTTTTTTGAAGGTACCCATGTCGTATCGTCCCGGAAACACCGCACAAGTAAGCTCATTCCACAACGTTGTAGTACGCGGAAGAAAGCTCCTTGAAAACCGCACTGTGGAGGACCGCCACACATTCAGATGGTGGGGATGATATCCTAACTTGTGGCGTGTCGTGCGAAGGTGGAATTCGGCTGCAGGAATCAGGTTAAACAGCTCTTCGGAACTAAGAATAAAATATATTAAACTAAGAATAAAATGTATTTTACAATCAATAAAAGATATATATGTAAAAATATCGTATAAATATATATATGTAACATTTCAGTAATAACCTATTTTCAATTTCAATATTATACGTGGGTTACACTGAAAATGTTTAGAACTGGTCAGTTAGAAACATTGCTAATGATAACTTTTTTTTTAATTTCAATTTTAGACCTCTTTGGTGACCTAATGTAGTATATTCCATTCATTTTTCATTTGTTTTTGTGAATTGGCGGCAAATCTAAATCTCTCTTGTTACACGTGAAACTGAACCTAACGCGAGAAATTTTCGGTCAATGATTTATAATGACTTTCGTTGTGGGCTTACTCAACAACAAAGCTATGATAGGCTGCGATTAGCATTTCTTAATGAAGCCCCATCTCGTGCCACTATTTACAATTGGTTGGATTCAGATATATGGAAAGTCTAGTTTTGACATTAAGCTCTCTCAGAATAGACACGTTGGTGCAAGAGGCGGTCCATGGAAATGGCATTTTTCTCCAGCTCCATATTTCAAAGGCATCTATTCAGTATCCGTCTTTTACAATGTCCTAGTCTTCACAACATAACTGGATATGGAGAAAACTAGCGAAGTCACCAATTTGGTTTTAGTTTTTCACGTGATGTAACGTTCTTTCCATATCTTATGCAGCTGGGACATTGCATTTTTGGCCATCCCTATATATCTCCTTATCTATTTTTCGCATTATCCTGTGTTATTAATGTTAGATCCTAGTCGTCGCTCACGATGTCAATGTTCAGCGTTCCCGTTAGTTCAAGGCTATTGGTACGATCCACTAACATTCTTTGGTTTTGCTATGATTGATTTTGAGACCCAACAGCAAACTGATGTTCTCATTCCGGGCCAGGAGGTTCACCATGTCAGTTTCACTTGCAGCAAGGAGTGTAGTGTCATCTGCGTAGCGGAGGTTTGTTATTTTAGTACCACCTATTGTGATTCCACCCTCCCAACCTTCACATTCGCGCCTGATCATGTACTCTCCATAGGCGTTAAAGAGAATTGGAGACAGGATGCCTCCGAAACATACACTTATGTACTCCTATTTATTCTCCATATAAAATATCCTCTAAGATATTCATGAAGTGATACCATTAGTAAAGCCGGACAAACTCAGTTATTATCACATACCCTCGATCCTGTGAATGGTGGACATCAATATTTCAGTACCGCTTTAAAACTGGATTATCAATTTAGAATTCCAATAAAACCTCGCATGTCTCCTACGGCATGTGTTACATATTACTAAGTTATAAGGAAATAAAATACGCATTTCACGACGGTTCAATCAAGCAAAAACATTTCGCTTTTTATAGCCGATAACCTGCTATAAAGAAAAAAGTATAAAAATAATAAGCCGTTGTGAGGGGAAATAAAATATAATAACGGCGTCGCGTTTTTCATCGTCGAAAGGATCTAAAATGTAATAAAGACTTAAGACAATAACTGGGATTAACAGTAATGTATTGCGTTTCAAGATATTGTCAAATGTAATCGATGTGTTTATAAATCAAAGTCAAGGTAAAATTATTTTATTCAAATAGGCTTAACCTAACCTTTTGAATCGTCACTTTAAATATTTAATTTAAATCACTCAACCTTCCTTTTATTTGCAAAAAGTAGAGGTTTTTTAAGTTTTGCAAAGAAAGCACGAACGCGCTAAGATTTCCTGATGTATTATATAAGGCCGAACACAAACCAGTAGGAGGCTCCTTTGCACAAGATGCCAACTAGATTATGGGTAACACAACGGCGCTTATTTCTGCCGTGAAGCAGTATGTGTAAACATAGCTGTGTTTCGGTCTCAATGGCGCCGTAGCTAGTGAAATTTTTGGGCAAATAAGACTTAACATCTTATGTCTCAAGGTGACGAGCGCAATTGTAGTGCTGCTCAGAATTTTTTGGCTTTTCAATAATCCTGAGCGACACTGCATTGTAATAGGCAGAGCGTATCAATTACCATCAACTGAAGGTCCAGCTCGTCTTGTCCCGTATTTTCATTATAAAAAAAAAACAAACGCCGTACGCTTGAATGCGTCACAGATTTTTGTTTGCCTTTCGAAAAAAGAATTTACCTGTCATGTTGGAGTAATAACCCGATACTATCTTAAAGTTATATAACAAATTTTTGATATTATTTTATATACTTGCTTATACGGTTTTATTTATATTCTATTTGGTGATTATTATATTAAATAGTATACCCACGCCTTAAGATTTACGGTTTTATTAAGCTTTTAAGCAGTTCAATTAAGTAGTTTACATCATAGTACGATGGTGCCTTATAGTGGTCAGGCTTAACCAAAATGAATAATAAAATGAAAGCATCCTTAAATGAATAAAAAAACAGATTTGTTATCATGACTATTCTAATTTATGGTCATTATAATTACCAGTTGGAGGTTCCTTTGCAATGGATGCCAGCTAAAATATGTCAGCTCACAACGGCACCAATTTCTGCCGCAGGGCATATCAATTTCCATCAGCTGAACGTCCTGCTCGTCTCGTCCCTTATTTTTATAAAAAAAAAACACTTTATAATAATAATAAACGTATTGACACACTTTTATACAAATTATCTTGCCCCGAACTAGGCATAGCCTGTACTATGGGTACAAGACCACGATATATTTAATTTAATATACTTACTTAAACATACATAAGAAAATTGATATATTCCAATTGTTTTAATACGAAACATCCATGTTAGAATTTTGCTTCAATTACACGCTTTACAGCTGATTTTAGTAATATATCGTATTATAAATGGCTGCTAAGATCAGAATTTCGTTGTTATTGCACAAAGTTCGGAAAATACAGAATTCTGGTACAACGCCAACTCCATTTGCAAGCTTTAAATTTTAATAAATAAGGCAGGCCTTTTATTGGAACAATATTAACGTTTGTATTACGTAATAAATACTCTGCAACGTGCAACAATATTATGTATTTATATACATAGATATATCGATATACTTAAATGTTGTTTGCCTATGTTTTTGTAAAATTTTCGATGAAAAATATCTTATCCATTGCACACTGGGGCGCATTTCTTATAAAAAAAAGGTTTATTCAACTCGGGCTTATTCATGAAGGCACCCATAACATTGAACAAGACATTTGAAAAAAGAACACTTTTTTATTTTTATTACGGCCATTGGAATTGGCCATTTTGGTTTCGGCGATAAGTTATTGTTGTGTTATACAAAAAATGCAAAGTAGCGATAGATGCTTATGTATTAACTAAAAGGAATTCACTACTATGAATAAGAAATTAATTCCTAATTAATTTGTTTCATTTTCGTCAGTTATTAATGTTAACAAGTATACTGATAAGGTCACAAAACGGTTCCATCGTTTATTAATATAATATATTTGTTAGTTATCAGCAATAATTACAGTTATTAAACTACTAATTTCAATTTAAAATAATACAAAACCAAATAAAAGTTGCAATACTTTCATTAAAGATAATATTCTTTTAAAATCACATGACTGAACGTCAAGATTAACCACCCATTTGTAAAGTATTTTTAATAATATTTCGTCATACTGCCACACAATTTTATTTTAAGAATTCTTTTGAATTTTGCAACACATTTGTTTTGTACGTTTTCTGGAACAAAAGACTTGCTAGCTCGACTTAACTTATATTTGTTTGTTTCCACAGTTCTGCTCATAACATGTGCATAAGTACATAATTCCATTGTACAATGTACTATTATACCTTGTCCATTTTAGTGATAGTTTTTTGACAGGTCGACGACTGTTTTTTGTAAAAAATACAATAAAATGAAAATAAATATTATAATCGTAAAAATTATATACACGTCAGCGAAACTCTCTAAGAAAAAAGCGATTCACTTGATTGTATAAAAAGTGCAGTCATTGATAGGTTGACAGATGACAGCTATAATCTTGTAAAGGACTGAGCTAGCCGCAATCCACTTCGTTTTAAGCAACTGTTCGCTTCCAAACTTAGCTGGATTATACTTCGTCGCCAATCGCCATACTGTAATTACTACTATTTCAAACGTATGTTAAATACTGTACTACTACACGTACTAGCGCTCTACAAAGCGCAGGTCCGGCCACACATGGAGTATTGCTTTCATCTCTGGTCTGGCGCACCCCAGTATCAGCTCGATCCATTTGACCGCGTGCAACGTAGAGCAGCTCGAATTGTGGGGGACCCAGTGCTCTGTGAACGGCTGGATCACTTGGCGTTACGTAGAGAAGTCGCTTCATTGTGTGTCTTCTACCGCATTTATCACGGGGAGTGTTCCGTAGAGCTGTTTAACCTGATTCCTGCCGCCGAATTCCACCTTCGCACGACACGCCACAAGTTAGGATATCATCCTCACCATCTGGATGTGTGGCGGTCCTCCACAGTGCGGTTTTCATGGAGCTTTCTTCCAATTACCACAAAGATGTGGAATGAACTTCCTTGTGCGGTGTTTCCGGGACGATACGATATGGGTACCTTTAAAAAAAGCGCGTACACCTTCCTTAAATGCCGGCAACACTCCTGTGATTCGTCTGGTGTTGCAAGAGATTGTGGGCGGCGGTGATCACTTAACAGCAGGTACGCTCGTTTGTCCTCCTATTCCATTAAAAAAAACTGCACGTTTTATCAAAAGCCAAATTTCAAATTTTACATAGGCAGTCCCGCCTCTTATTACGTAGTATTTACATCCTCTTTGATGATTACTTTGAACAAGAAAACCAAAATGGCGGTCCGCTTATTCCTATCTCGCAAGTGCGAAAACATGTCGCGGCCGCGTTTGGTATTAGTCATACAACTGTGACTAAAATCACTAACGAAGCCTACGGCATGAGCGGCTTAGAGCAAAACAAGCCTTCTACGCCAAAAATAAAACACCGGCTTCGTTATGTGGCAGCAGTTGACAATTTTGACGCTGACTCTATTCGTCGTCATGTATGACTATATATGAAAAAATAAATTAAGAAGAAAACCAAACTAAGGAAAATTAATTGTTTCATTGAAAAGAAGTGGTCTTTATAGTGGCCAAAAATCTTCTTTGTTTAAAGTTTTGAAAAGAATTGGCTTTTCGTATATATAATAACGCACTGGTATTGCTTTGGCAGGACGTGACAAAGAGAGGCAAAACAGATTCAAATACTGGACAAATATTGTCTTTACCAATGATGTTCTATACATATGGACACATCATTCGCAGTCTGATAACGGAACGGCACAAATGTGCTTAAAGACAATGTAAGCACACTTTTCTCTTTAGTCGTGTGTCAACTGTGTGTCAATCAATAAGCCTAATCGAAAAAGATGGCGTGACTTATCATCGGTAAGGTTATTTTATTTACATACTTGATTGATATAGATAAAAAGTGTAAGTTATTTAATAATAATGAAAACTTTTTCATTAAATATGGTACAATTATTGACAAATCAGAATGCGACATATGAAAGGACACAGTCAGAAATGAAAACAATAGAGTCGCTCTTTTTAACCAACTTCATAAACGGGGGAGGCTCTCAATTCGTGGGTATGTTTTTTTTAATGTTTGCTAACTCAGAACTTTCGACTGGGTGAACTGATTTTGATAATTCTTTTTTGGCAACCATGAGAAAACCATAAAAGTCTAAAATTTGCTATTAGTATATGCGCAACAAATTTACGAATAACACAATATCGCGCCAACCGATTTCGATAATCCTTTTTTTATTGGAAAGGATATACTTCAAAGGTAGTTTGGTTAGATAGATAGCTTATGGGACCCATGACAAAGTAACCGAATTCTTCAATTCTTAGGATCAACGAATACTGGGCCGAATCTTTTATATGCTATCCGGATATTTGAGTCACCTACCGTAACATCGTTATGGTTAAGTAATTATCGTAGTAAAATACGATGATCAATGGAACTCCTTAACGACTTACAGTAAGGGTGCGATCTGTGGCAGAATTGAAAGTAATGTAATCAAATTACAATGGGCTTTCGTTCATTGGTGCATTGCAAAATTTAGTAGATCTACACCCATTTAGACATAATATTAGTTAGTGTACATCAAATTCCCTAAAAATTAAAAAAGAATTAACAAAATAACAATCGACTTCAAAAACACTATTCCAAGACAGTAGATATAATATGCACTAAAAAGTATAAAAATAATTGAGTATTTTTATACAATCCAATTTATAAATGTAATTCTAGTAACGATTTTTGATATTTTTGGAGTTGGTGTCAGCCAATGTGGAGATGTGCTTGACTCACACAAGCGATATGAGGAGGCGAGAGGCGAGAGCGGGGCTGCGGCGGGAGGATACCGATTGAAAAATAACATTAATCGTTCCTAGGATTAAATTTATTAATAAGATTGTATAAAAATATGCACTAAAAAGTATAAAAATAATTATTTTATACTTTTTAGTGCATATTATTTCTATTCTTTTGGAATAGTGTTTTTAAAGTCGGTTGTTTTTTTGTTAATTTTTTTTAATGGTCTAGTGAACATTGATTAGCAATATTGTATCTTGTGTAATGTGAACGGCTTATAAGAACGTGAACATGCTAGTGCTATTTACATGTTAACACGGAAGTATCGTTACCTAATGATAATCGATACGTATTTATATCGCAAATATGTAAAAGCTAGTATTTTTCAGCTTAAAGAGAATTTGTGATAGTTGGTAGAAAGAGTGAGATGTGAAGAAATTTACAATCCAAATAAGCATATTTATATTTCACCACTAAAGTATTAAAGCTTTTTGGATTAAGCCATTTTTAAAATTTGACTAAACCTGTCATACAAATATTATGTTGATGTCAGCTTACACTACATATACCAAAAAGATACCCCAGAAAAGATATCTAAGTCTAAAAGACATTTTTTTTTTAATTCAAGGAACCTAACATTTTAATAACCAGTTTAACTTATTATTTTATGTGAATAAAAATTTTGTACTTGAGTATTAGTTTCTTATTATTTAATTAAAGGTTACCTGAATGAATGAATGTGATTCTTGATTAAAAACGTTAAAAAACCTCCGACTGAACAGATTCTGATCGGAAAATAGGGACACACTGACGAACGTAAGACTTATAGCAACCCTCTTTTTCGTATGGGTTTAAAAAAATACCTAACTGCTACTCCAATGATGTCACTGTCCAAATCGGGTTCTAAATTCAAAATACGCAGCTGAACTGAAATAGTTTTTACATTGCTGCCTATTGACCAATAATATTTTAAACAACTAGAGTAAACGCAGAAATGTATAGACATAGCAGTCGAAGCTTGTTATGGTGTCATTTGTGGCATGTGCCATATTTCGGCTTTGTTTTTGCATGAGGTGTATTGTATTAGTATTATCTATTATTCCGATCGGTTCAGTAGTTTTCACAGTACCTATAACCGAAGGAAAAAACCGGCTCTCCACTAGTATAGAAGATTATAGTTACATTTTGTGCATGGCCATAATACCTTTAATTTGACGAAATAAAAGTTGAAAGTGCCACAATATCTACTTCGCCTTCAACACTATTACAAGGATTTACTGAAATGGTCATTCATCTTAAATGGTACTTTAAAAAGATTTTCCTTCAGCGCTAACATCTTATCACGAACTCAGCTCTGTCGGTTTTATTTTTCATTCACAATTTCTAGCGGCTTACGGCGCTGCACCGAAACGAGGAATGGTAAGAGGAAACGGGGATCCACAAGGAATAGGTACATAAGAAAATAGAATGCAGATGCTCCCATTTCTGTAGTGTGTGCAAATAACGATGTTATCTTTTCGTGTTCGCTGAATTTCTGAGTTTGGACGAGTACACACTATGTTATCTTATAGTTTCTGTACATTCTTGTATATGCTTTGTTTCCACTTCTATCTCTAATAATAACTTTTATTAGTAAGTTCTAAATACAAAAAATTGTCAGTGATATAAAATGTAATGATCCCAGAAAATATACAAAACAAAATATGTGTTACGAAATTTAAAAGAATTGTTAAAAAACGTTTGTGTGGGAAAGGTTACTATGGCATAAACGATTTTCTTAATGTCACCACGGACTGGGAATAAAGTGAACACCCTGAGGCTCTTTAATTACAAATGTTTATTGTACGATATCACATTGTAATCCATATTTTTATATATAAAAAAAATGCCCGCTGAGTTTCTTGCGCCCATTCTTCTCAGGTCTGAGGCAGTCTCTTTTGAATGGTTGGTAGTTTTTGACGTTTTATAAGTGAATTTGAATAATATTTTGAAAAAAAAATTTTGAATTTGAATTTGAATGCCGTGTCTAAGGCTTACATAGACTAAACCTTGCTGGATCATTAATTATAGTTATTATACATAATAGCGCTTGTTTACCCTGTACTGAATTAATTCCGTTTTATAAGTTTTTATTATGCCTAAGTACCCACAAAACAATACCTAAACTCACGATACTGTACTACTAGTATCTAGCTACACTGGTTTTTTACATAACTTAATTTACTTTGATAATAATGATATTTTGAAATTGTTGTATATATCTCTAATAAAAATACGGCTCATAACATATAGTTCGATAATTATATTGGCCAGGATCAGTACCTTCTATGTACCAAACCAGTCGGTGGCTATCAGTAAAAATTTTTTTATGTTTATGGTGGAAAAACGAGCGTACTGCTCACCTGGTGTTAAGTGATGACCACAGCTAACATCTTGCAACACCAGAGGAATCACAGGAGCGTAGCCGGACTTTAAGAAAGGTGCACATACTTTTTTTGAACCTATGTCGTATCGTCCCAGGAAACACCGCACAAAAAAGCGCGTTTCACAGCTTGGTTTTACGCGGAAGAAAATTGCTTGAAAACCGCTCTGTGGAGAAATCCAGGAAAGGAAAGGAATTTCAAAACACCACACATCCAGGTGGTGGGGATGATATTCTAATTTGTGGCATGTCGTGCGAAGGTGCTCTTCATAAAACTGATTGATGATAATATTGCAAAAATATCAAGACAGTATGATAAGTTCTTGATTTACCAGTGGGAGGCTCCTTTGCTCAGGGTGCCGGCTAGATTATGGGTACCACAACGGCGCCTATTTCTGCCGTGAATCAGTAATGTGTAAACATTACTGTGTTTCGGTCTGAAGGGCGCCGTAGCTAGTGAAATTACTGGGCAAACGAGACTTAATATCTTATGTCTCAAGGTGACGAGCGCAATTGTAGTGCCGCTTTCCAAGAATCCTGAGCGGCACTGCAATATAATGGGCAGGGCGCATCAATTACCATCATCTGAACGTCCTACTCGTCTCGTCCCGTATTTTCATCAAATAACTATAATGTGAATTCTGCTTTTTTAATTTGGCTCGTTCACTATTCGCAAGTTTTTGAAGTGAACTTCTTTAGCATCGTTGTGATTTGAAAGTCGATGAAACGAAAAAGCCAGACAGTGTAGAGTATATGTTTCATTTATCGAAAATGTAAGCTCCGAGTCGGAATAAATCTATGTAATATATACGAATAAAATGTAAAATAATGAAGCCACAACCTGAGAGTTGAACAAAGCAAACAGGAAACGAACGGTTGGCTCAGTTGGTTAGAGCACGGAACGCCGGAGGTCGCGGGTTCGAGTCCCGCATCGTTCATAAAATTATGTTTTTCAAATTTTATTTGTGTGTAAAATAATTATCAAACTTTGTATCACTATGATCGTTACTAAAACCTACAATTATCCTCGTCTCGAAATTTTACGTTCGTCTCATTATCTTGAAGCCAACATTTTTGAAGGTTTCACTTCTACCTCATGTGAATTGCACACACATTTTTTAATCTTTATTGATTTCTACAATCATTGTGGAAAATTTCTAACAAAGTATATAGGGCACAATATGAGTGAATCGTTAATAATGCAGGCCTCAGCGGCACACCACAACGAACATGAAGTGACGTCCGAACAATATGAGCTCAGATTTCATTAATCAACACTGGCCCATTTCACAAAGTGACATTTTCATTGTTTCATTGCCCAAAGTTCGTATTTACCCGTTTTGCGTTCGTAACTTGTGTCGCAGCTAAGCCATGCGAGTCTCATAATAAAACCGCTAATTACTTCAACAGTACACAATGAAAGGATAGACGCTCGTGATTCGTATTGCTAAGGGCAAGAGATTTGTTCATATTTCTTCTTTATATTACTCTAGTTTTATTTATCTTTATGTATAATATAGTTCTTCTGTCCATGTGTATGTTAGTGAACTCCTTCTAAACAGCTGAACTGATTGGATAATGATTTTTTTTGTATTTGAAAATGTTATTAAATTATTTCTTTTTTGATAAATTGTTGTTGATCTTGGAAAACGTTCCAACGTCGGCAACGGCCAACGGCGAATATTTCTGCCGTGAAGCTGTAATGTGTATACATTATTGTGTTTCGGTCTGAAGGGCGCCGTAGCTAGTGAAACTACTGGGCAAACGAGACTTAACTTCTTATGTCTCAAGGACACGAGCGCAATTATAGTGCCGATCAGAATTTTTGGGGTTTTTGAAGAATCCTGAGCGCCACTAAATTGTAATGAGCAGGGCGTATCAATTACCATCAGCTGAAGGTTCTGTTCGCCTCATCTACCTATCTCTCCTTAGTTTAACTTACTAGACGTTGAATAATCTATCATTTTACGCTTACGTACATTTCAATAATAAGACAGATAGCATTGCACTATGTTGGACATAACTATGGATAGATAAGATCTTGACATTAAACGGTGACAGCAATGTATCCGTAAGTTAAACTAAGGGTAGATAGTTTATTGAAAACGGCCATAAGATTAGACAATTAACTGACATAAATACGGCGCGACCTCATTTTAGTTATTATGGAACGCTACTTGACAACGTGACATTGTCAATATGCGTATACCGCTCTGGCTAGGTATAAATGTAGATTTACCCGCCGCGATGGAAGGCGTCCTGATGGAATGACTCTGGTGGCTTGGGTACGGGAAAGGACCCTGGTGTGGGACGCGACTGCGAATGCGCCTACACTCTGGCTCCTTCTCATGACCAAGTTACGTCAGTTGTTGCTGGGGCTGCTGCTTCGACTGCCGAAGACAGAAAGCGTCGCAAATATGACAGTCTTAGGGAATCTTACATCTTTGTGCGTTTTAGTGTCGAGACGCTTGGCCCGTTGGGCTTAGAGGCGCGGAGAATGTTCAAAGTAGTATCTTCGCGCATCAATAGGGCTACTGGAAACCCAAGCGCTGGCAGCTATTTCGGTCAACAGATCCGCCTAGCTATCCAACGTGGAAATGCTACCAGTATTCTCGGTACTTTTCCGAGTAATGATAGTTTTATTTTAACGCATTCATAGTATTGTAAATAAAAGAAGAAAGTTATAAGAATCGTTTGAATAAATATGTATAATTATTTTCGTAGTACTATGTCCTATGGTATATTGTTATGAAGGCTGCCGATATTAATACCATATTTGTGCTGCAGAAGAAGGTTATCGCGCTATTTATAACCTAAAGAATCTTTGAGAGAAAAATTTAAAGAAATAAACATCATTATTGTTGCTTCAACATATTATTGATAATGTTATGTATGTACATACGCACATAAGTGCATTTGCTAGAAACTGTCTATGATGCCTACTACTCGGCTAAGTCGAGTTAGTAAATCTAGTGTGGGGCGATATATAAGTTTTTACAATAAGATCCCAGAACCCACAAAATGTTCAAAACAAATGTATTACGAAATTCAGAAGAATTGTTTTATAAATGTTTGTGTGGTGAAGGTTACTATAACATAAATAACTTTCTTAATGATGCCACAGATTGGGAATGGAGCGACCGCCCTCAGGCTATTAAATAATAAGTTTTATTGTACGATATCACATTGTCATCATATTTTTATGAAAAAAAGAAACACGCCGAGTTTCTTGCCTCCGTTCTTTTCAGGTCTCAGGCATACTCTTTAGGAATGGGTGGTAGTTTTTGACTTTCAATAAGTGTTTTTAAATCCTATTTTTAATAAAAATATTTGAATTAGTATAAGCTTGTTATTCCAGTTTACATACAACGAATATAAATTTGTCCTATATAAAATGTACATAACTAACGTATGAAAATATGTGTATAAAAATCTGTGCATCGTAAAATTTCGCTGCTCAGACGTTCCGCCACGACAAATTTTTATAAAAGCGACCGTTGTCAAAGCACGTAAAGTTGTAAAAGTGGAAATGGCCCTGAAATGGCTTGGCAAATATACACAGACATTATACATAAACAAAAATCTTGTATAAAGTTGTAATAAGAGACAATTACTATGCTATTAAGGTCGGATAAAATTTTCTTGTCATCAAATATAATAATTGCTGCGTTGGGCTACTTTTAATAAAGAAAAAAGTACAAATAAGCCTTAGAAATGGTAAGTGATCTCTACAGCAATAATCTCATAAGAAAGCAAGCGCTGCCAACCTATTTCCATGTACTTCTTGCCCTTTTTTTATGAAAATAAGGGACGAGACGAGCAGGACGTTCAGTTGATGGTAATTGATACGCCCAACTTATATTACTTTGTAAACATATTTATTCGATGAAAAAAAAAGCCCGCTGAGTTTGTTGCGCCCATTCTTCTCATGTCTGAGGCATTCATTTTGGAGTGGTAGTTTTTGACTTTCAATAAGTGATGTCACATCCTATTTTGAATAAAAATATTTGAATTTGAATTTATTACAATGTAGTGCCGCTCAGGATTATTGAAAAACCCAAACATTCTGAGCGGCACTACAATTGCGCTCGTCACATTGAGACATAAGATCTTAAGTCTCATTTGCCCAGCAATTTCACTGGCTATGGCGCCCTTCAGACCGAAACATAGTAATGTTTACACATTACTGCTTCATGGCCATTACATGCCATGACAGAAATAAGCGCCATTGTGGTATGATCTAGCCGGCTTCCTGTGCAAAGGAGCCTATTATTTTTATGGAAAAGGAGGACCAATGAGCGTACGTATCTGTAATTAAATATAGCAAAATATATATGTATTAATATTGTAAAAACATGATCTTATAAAACGACAATATCACCAGGATTGAGTAGTTACAAATATCTAAAAAAATGTTTCGTGAATACTGTCATCAGTGGCTAAGATCAGACCACGTCACAAGCCAAGTGTGGAATAAAGCCGGAACATTGACTTATTTATTTATTTAATTAAATTGCGTTACATATGACTTAGTTACTAAACAAAATTGTAGTACTAAATAATTATCACTTGCACCTCGTAATAAGGCATAGCAATGAACGACAGAGGGGCAGACATTCAAATATATTTTTCCTCTAGGTATTCATTAATGGAATAGTAACATTTTTCCAAAAGTAACTTTTTCAAAGAGCTTATGAATTTTTTAATATTGGTTTCGGCTTTTAAGTGTTCTGGTAACTTATTATAAATTTTAACTGACATTGGGTAGGGACCGGAACTGTCTAATGTTAATTTAGAGTTAGTTTGCATAAGATTATTTTTTTGGCGAGGTGTGTTGTGCCGGGGCACGTCTATAATTTTAGTGTATAGATTTGGGTGTTTTCTTACAAACTTACATATTTCGAATATATATGTGCACGGTAATGTAAGAATATTTAGTTTTTGAAAATGATGGTTTGTATCTTTCTCTTTGTTTAATATTTGCAAGCACACGAATACATTTTTTCTGTAAAATAAAGAGTTCGTGTGCATCTACACTTTTGCCCCACAGTATAGTAGACTAGATAAATTATAATTGTTCACGTCATTATTACTTACTTGGACCATATTATCAACTTAAGATATAATTATACGTTAAGTGTAACTTAGGAAAGCAATCAGTCTGAAACGCGAAATAAGTCACAAAATTTATGCAAAGCTCTCAAACTGTTTCAGGTTATTATTCTATCAGTCTGAAACAGTGTGAAATACCTACTTCTTTTTAAATTACTAACATACGTGAACTCACGAAAATGTGTTTTACGGGTAATTCAAGAAAGAAACGAGCTAAACTAAAATAAATAAAAATATGGGTCTCCCTACTACGGTCTGCTGTTCAGACCAAATTACGACACCCAAACTTGGTATCCATAATCAAGGCAATATAATTATTATACAAGGCACTATGCCTTGTATAATAATTATAGAATTAACTCCAAATGTTAAATTTAAGGACTATATTTATGGAATTGCAATAAATAGAAATTGAAATTGAACGAAAACCCCAAATTTTATGTCCTTCAGGTGGAACCTGACTATTGTAGAGTTGAATGCTCACTCAAATGAATGATCCATTTTTCTTTCATTCCATATACAAATGGGTGGAGGGCATAGAAAGAACCATTGTCCTTCTCGAAAGTCTTAGATTGCTTGATTTCTTCATAAAAATTAGTGGGTAATCCTGAATTATCCGCAATCACGCACCATTTCACCGAGACCCGAGACAAAATGTCAAAAATGTTTTAATTTTTACTAGGCATAGCCTGTAATATGTGCCACATATGCCAATAAAGCTAAGAAGTTGAGTAAACCTGTTCAAGTTATGTATGTTAGAAATTAATTTAGTATTTAAGGCTAAGTATAGATAATTGGAGAGACATTGACCCGGTGCCAGTATACAATGTTCGAATGAGTACCGCTGACCTTATAATATACCTCATTACGTTGTTTCTGTTTGATAATCATAAAACAGAGTACAATGGGACGGGAGATTTGTGGCCTTGTATCCGATAGTGTTAATGGGTTCGATAGTACAAGACATAGGTATATACATGATGTTCATACATAAACGTACATAAATACATATAAACATCCACGGCGTTCATACTCGTCATATGAATGTATGCACCTACAGAGATTCGACCCTGGGACCTATAGCTCAGTAACGGTAAAGTTATCAAACCAACGGGCTCATCGTATCGATACGTGTCGTCGATTTGTGACATATGACGGTATGCCACATCAAATTAAATAAATAAAGATAATAATATAAAGAAAATCAGAACAATCTTTAATTATTTCAAAACGTTGAAACTTATCTTGTTTCCCTTCGATTACATGATGACAGCTTTACAAACTAGATGGCGCTTCTAAGGTAGAACAAGTTTCAGATAACATTAATCCCAACTATTATTATAAAATATGTGAATGTAAGTTTAACACGCTTTCACGCCTAAACCACCGAACCGATTTTCATAAAACTTAGTACAGAGACAGAAGTTTTTGAAAATAAAAGGTGTTCTATTGCGAAAAATAAATGGAGGGGTTGAAATAGGGGATGGCAGTTTGAATAGAAATTTGCCATTATCGAAGATAAAACCTTGTAACTTTGTATTAAGGCACTTGATAAGAAATAATATATAAACATGCTCACGTAGTTTTGAAACTTTGACCTACATGGGTATGGAATAGGAGATTAAAGTTCACAGGGAAATACTATTAAAGATACCGTCCACAACGACGAGGGATATACGCTGCATAATATGAAGAGCACTGCCACCAGTGGAAAGAACAGTTTGTATGTGTATTATTTGAAAAGTATCCTAAAAGATAAAAAACAACTGCCCAAAGTAACTATTCAACGCGGACGAAGTCGGGGGTAAAAGCTAGTATAATAATAATTTTAAAGTTTCGGTAAGTATTCATCTGGTTAAAAATTATTCGCATTACAGTTACAAACTATTTTCGATTTAAATCATGAGTTTTTAACATTATATTTGTATTCCTTTTAACCTCAGAAAAAAATTATTTAAACTACTTAAAATACTTACTCCGGAATCGAAGCGGTCGAAACAAACATATCTTACTAACGTTGCCTTTACGATGAGAGATAAATGCGGACGAATTCGTGGGAAATAGGTAGCATTATGGTATTTTAGCAGTATCGTATTTAAAAAAAAATAGATTATTAATGCAATCAAGCCATTTTAATTCTTAGAACAGAAACGAAATTTATACTTATATCGAAAAAAACTAGAAATCTTTGATTTAATGATAAAGAAAACTCAAATCATTTGGATAACTATGGATTTCCGCAAAGTACCGCCTTATTTAATTAATTTTCTTTAATCGGCAGGTATAGCCGAACAGGTGACATTATACACCAAGTTGACCGAAGCCCAAAATGTTTGATTCAATCAACAGTGTAAACATCAAACCCCTTATTCATAATGGTCCGCTAACTTAAAACAGCCGCTAAGGAGTGTTTTTTCTCATTCTGACTTAGGTCAATAGAAGAAGACAGAGTGAGAATTAGCAATGCTTTAAGTTAGCAGACTATTATGAATAAGGGGGATAAAAGTCATTCCTAATTACATCAAAATCCGATCTAACACATAACACACATAAACAAATATGGTTAAACTAAGAGTGCCGATATTGGTTTTCAGTTAGAGATAATCTCAAGCTTCACTTGAGAGACTTATAAAAAAAAAATCATTTATTTATCAATGGATTAATAAAATTTTGTGAATTATATTACAATGTTTTTATACCGCAAATCTGTTAAACGCGTGTGTCAAACTTTGCAGAATGTAATGTCTGATGAGTTAAAAAAAAGTATAAAATTAATAACAATATGTTTTGCCATATAAATTAAATACCCCGCGCCCGCTCATTGTGTGAATTATATTATGTAATGAAATGTCATTGACTGAATTAATTATATTACAGGTATTTCTAAGTAAGTCTTCCTTGTGCGGGGTTTCCGGGACGATACGACATGGGTACCTTCAAAAAAAGCGCGTACACCTTCCTTAAAGGCCGGCAACGCTCTTGTGATTCCTCTGGTATTGCAAGAGAATGTGGGCGGCGGTGATCACTTAACAACAGGTGACCCGTACGCTCGTTTGTCCTCCTATCCCATAAAAAAAAGTAAACAAATATAGGTTCTGGTAATCCCCAGCATATTATATACGAAAACCATTTCTGAAACACGCTGCATCTTATGGTTTACGACCCTATATAACCAAAAGAAAAAAATGCCTCTCCATTTATAAGAATGGGTTATTTAACGGTTATATAATGCTTAGTCTGTGTCTCTCTACCATCAATCAAATCAATTAATATTAAAACATTAGACGTTAAAAAAAATATAATATGTAGCTTTTTTTACGAAAATAGCGAGGAGACGATCGCGACGTGTAGCTGATAGTAATTGATACGCCCTGCCCATTACAATGCAGTGCCACTCAGGATTATTTAATAACCCAACAATTCTGAGCAGCCCTAAAATTGTGCTCGTCACCTTGAGACATAAGATGTAAAGTCTCATTTGCAAAGTAATTTCACTAGCTACGGTGCCCTTGAGACTAAAAAACAATAATGTTTACACATTACTGCCTCACGGCAGAAATAGGCGCCGTAATGGTTTCCCTAATCTAGCCGGCATCCTGCGCAAAGTTCGTTAATCAACGTGAATACATATAAACATCCACGACTCGGAAACAAGCGTACATACTCATCATATAAATGTATGCACCGACAGGGATTCGACCATGGAACCTATAGCCGGCCATAATCTAGCCGGCATCCTGCGCGAAGGAGCCTCCCACTTGTTAAAGCTAGTCTTTTTTTTGTCTAATGTAAAGTAAGAAAAACTTTTATTCCAACATGCCAAAAATTCACTGAAATCTATTTTGTAACAAACTTCTATGGACAAAATAGTGAATCGCCTTTTTTATGTCACCCTTTGACAACTCTGCATCAATATTGATGGAACGTTCCCTTTTATAAAATATATTTTGAAGATTTCACCGAATATAGTGGTTTATTGGCTTCGTCAGACATATTACAATCCTTCTGAAGATTTGTACTGTATTTTCGTGAGCGTTAACTATTTCTCTTTAAGCCAAGAGGAGTTCAATCCAGATTGGTTCACAGTTTCCTTACCTCGTTACTTGCTTTATTAGTTGATAATACTTGCCTCCCTAGAGCAATTATATTTTAAACTTACCTAAGAAGTTAAATATATTTTAGAGAATATACAAAGTACTATCTTCCCGCCTCAATAAGGCTACTGGCAACCAAGCGCTGGCATATATTTCGGTCTTGTTGTTGTATTGTTGGTACGCTTCCCCGTAACAATAGTTTTAATTTAATGTAATCATAGTATTGTACATATAGTTATAAAATTTGCTTTTAAACAATAGTTAAATAACAACTTTACCTTTACTAGTGGTGTCCTTTGCGCCGTAGCTAGTGAAATCACTGGGAAAATGAGACTTAACATCTTATGTCGAATTTTTGAGGTTTTTCACGAATCCTAAGTGGCATTGTAAAGGGTCGGGCGTATCAACTACCATCAGCTGAACGTCCTGCTCGTATCGTCCCTTATTTAAAAAAAAACCATGACAAACTCCCTGCAATTAGTCTCCCTACAAACGAAGACCTCGAAAAGCAACAAAAGAGAGAGTTATATATTATGTTATTTATTATATACATTCACTGTAAGAATTCAGTTATATATACGCATTTAAATCTTCTATTAATGATTTATTTAAATTATCATTATAAATGGCGGATCTATTACAAATCTGAAATTTATATAATGAGCGACTATACTCAGAGATCTTGCAATAAATCTGCTGTTAGTCTTAATTTTCATGGAGATATTGAAAGCTAAATATAGCATCATAATATTATACTTAATATAAGCCCGGTGAAATAAAGTTGTATAAGCAGACTCTTGTAGCTTATTATATTTTACGTAAACAATGTACTTCCTGTCTTACTTAATATCAAACTTAATCTCAGCTTTAGGATACATTTTCTTCTTTAATTTTACGAGGATAGTCTGTATACATTAAGAACCAGTTAAACTTTAAAACTTGAGAATGATGGTATAGATTCGATAGAACTTCAACAAAAATCACGGGCAAAATTAATGTAAATTCAAACTATTTACAAACTTTGTAATTATTAGACTCTAGGCATGCCTGTCTCACTCCCCGTGTAGGTAACGAAATCGTAAGTACGTAGCAGCGGCCTCTACAGAGTAGGCCAGTCAGTAGGGACTCACAAGCGAGCAGTGACGAATTCTGTTGTCACCTACTTCACAGCTCCGACGGATATTTTAAAAATGGAGAAACATAAATAAAATAAAGCATATTAAACGTCATTGCGATCCAAAATATAGGTTTGACAACGAACGAATATTGATATAAATTTACGATTACATACCAATTATTTATATTAAAGAAAAAACTGAGTTATTTTTATTAGATGACCTTATACTAGGTAGGTAGGTCACCAGAAGGGGTAAGAGTCACGCGATTGAAAGAGAGGCGACTTCTAGGTGAACAAAAATTTAAGTTAAAAGCGCTGTGCATTCTGAATTATACCTACTTGTATGACCGCAAGAGTCCCTATTTCTTTAATTGATTTTTGTGGAGTGACTTCAATACTTGTTTATTATATATTCTTTGCCCTAGTCCAAAATGCTTTTTGATGTCAGTAATGGTTGGTGAACTGTAACCAATGCCTCGGGAGCGAACGGCCCAGCTTCTGAGCTTTAGTGTGGTTGTGCGTCACCATGGCAGCACCCAACGCGGTATCTTTCTCACGCGAAGGTGTATTTTATTTTTTATTTTTATGGAATAGGAGGACAAACGAGCGTACATGTCACCTGTTATTAAGTTATCACCGCCGCCCACAATCTCTTGCAACACCAGAGAAATCACAGGAGCGTTGCCGGCCTTTAAGGAAGGTGTACGCGCTTTTTTTGAAGGTACTCATGTCGTATCGTCCTGGAAACACCGCACAAGAAAGCTCATTCCACAGATTTGTAGTACGAGGGAGAAAGCTCCTTGAAAACCGCACTGTGGAGGACCGCCACACATCCAGATGGTGGCGATGATATCCTAACTTGTGGCGTGTCGTGCGAAGGTGGAATTCGGCGGCAGGAATCAGGTTAAACAGCTCTTTGGAATACACCTTCGTGCGAAGGTGTATTCCTTTGTATTCTTGAATTATTTTTTACTGCTAAAACAATTTCCTTGGTAAGCGCCTTTTGAAGAATAACCATTAATTCTTTCTTCGATATACGTTCGCACTTAAATTCGTAAGGCCAACAGTAATTGGTTGCTTTATAAGGGCCTCATCCGTAAACGACATTTGAAGTCGATCAAACGTCTTTTGAAATCATAAAAGATCATCGCACAAAATTGATCCCGACGCCGATCAATTTTTCAATGAGACACGATAGCAGCCTATCGAAACTCTCTAAGAAGAATGTGATTCACTCGATTGTATAAAACGTGCAGTCATTGATAGATTGACAGATAACTATAAGGCTATAATCTTGTAAAAAACGGAGATATCCGATATCCACTTAAGCAACTGTTCACGTTCAAACTTAGCCGGATTATACTTCGTCGCCCAAATTTTTATTACTTTCCAAATTTATATCTAATCTCACTTTACTCAGGCAGTCCCACCTCTAACTACGTATTATTTACATCCTCTTTGCTCAATTTAACTCTCAAAAAAATATGGAGGGATATTTGAAATTCGAAAGATGGTATTTTTCCTCATAGTTAATCACATATTAATTTTTTTTTATTGATTAGCCTTCATACATAAATAAATTTTAAGTGGCCTGGTAAACACAACTACGGTTCGATGTACATGTGCATTCCTTTCCATAAACACAATTAAAATCTAATTCGATACATATTCAAATTATTCCATGTCTTATATATATTACACCTTAATTGTGTCTTCATAATTTAAATAGGTCTTGTCGTAAATTGTGGTTAGGATTGTGTAACAGATTTACTCTTGTTCGGGCGTATCCTTGGATGTAGTTTGAAACTGTGGTCTCTAAAACTATAGCAATAAGGTATAATGTAATTTGCGTTTCAGTTTAAGGATCTGGTGTATATAGAGAAGTAACAGATTAATCCAAATTATAACCTCATTTAAGGTCTAAATTTTAGGGCAAGGCAAGTTTAGCTGATTGTTGAACAAAATTTTAATACTGATTAAAATATTTAATATTTACTCAAAATATGTTCAGTATTTTGTCAATGATTCCGCCCCGCCAATGCATAACAATATTCATGAATTCATGCACTAACAACGCACATGCATCATTCTTTCTTTATAGCACTTTCGTTAAAATATCTTTTTCTTACGGTTTTAGTCTCACATTTTTTTCAGTTTGGTCCCGCAGTAAAATCCCTATCTACTCCAAGCTTGCCGTAAGGAACCTCGTTCCAATAATAAGGCAGAACTCAACTTAAAAATAGCTGCTTCCACGCATATTCATTGACTGACAAAGATGTGACTCACATATCGATTAAAATAAAATAAAAATAGCAGTATCACATCTCACAATTTACTCACTTTTTCTTAAGTTAAGTAAACAACGGCCACAAAATATAAGAGTAAGTACATCACTAAAATATTACGGCCTTACAAAAAATAAACTTGGTATAAATTTATACCTAAGAATAAACCAAGATTATGTAAAATGTTGACTATATCGTTGGCAACACTGTCATTACAATGATAATTATTCTGACGTATTCCGAACGTCAGGCAGCCTTAGAAATAAACGCGGGAAACGTTGTACGTCCAAAAAACCATCTTGAGCAAAATGTGTAGTTGTAAATATTTTGAATATTCTAGGATAATTCTCAGCTTTATCTTTATACCAAGTTTATTTGTAAGGCCGTTAAAGTTTTGAATATTGTCATCCATTGTTTGTATCAATGTCATATTGCACACAGAAAACATCAAAGCTAAACGTTTATTAACAGTTTGTAATTTACTTTGGAGCAGCTATAACTGTGTCCTATAAATTTTGGTCCATTGTGTGTCGTCAGTTCAACCACATGCATCTGATTCATTTTGACTCAACTACAGTTAGATATTTGATGCTGTTGTTTATTTTTTAATACTATTTATGAATTTTCAATACATAAGTGAAATAAAATAGCTGTTTATTATAACCTATTAAGGAATTTAATTTTTAAGGCGTGCGCACAGTTCCCAAGCCGGAAAGTTGATAAACATCCCTCTAGTATTATGTGAAGCCATGTCCATTGTCTATATTCAAGATATTTATTTAGACACTTACGGCCTTACAAATGAAATTGGCATAAAGTTATAACTAGTTCTGTAGACTGTATGTGTCTACTTGTAGTCTGAAGTAGCGATGGGTATTGAATGAACGGACTAGTCGACGTGTCGCGTCGACGGTTCGTAATTTTTCTAACCATTTTTGTTAATACACACCATCACACAGTCCACCTTCGCACGACACGCCACAAGTTAGGATATCATCCCCACCATCTGGATGTGTGGCGGTCCTCCACAGTGCGGTTTTCAAGGAGCTTTCTTCCACGTACTACAAAGCTGTGGAATGAGCTTCCTTGTGCGGTGTTTCCGGGACGATACGACATGGGTACCTTTGGTAAAAAAATGCGCTTACACCTTCCTTAAAGGCCGGCAACGCTCTTGTGATTCCTCTGGTGTTGCAAGAGAATCACTTAACTCCAGATGACCCGTACGCTCGTTTGTCCTCCTATTCCGTAAAAAAAAAATAATGCTTTTATTTAATTTAGCTAGTAAAATGCTCATTAATTTTACATTACAATAAAAATTAATATTACTTATTTATTCAGTACTAGCTGATACCCGCGACTTCGTCCGCGTAAACACATGACTAATCACGTAGTACTTATAAAAATCTTTATCTTTCATTTCATTTCATCTTTATTTTTTAAAATTTTACTAACTTTATATTGAATGAAGATATCGCCATATCTTATCAATTTGTATAAAAATAATATAATAGATACTTAACAACTGTAAGTAATCTACCAACTATAATTAGCTAAAATTAAGTTTCTTTTTTACCTCCTGAGAGAAAGAAAGATATAAAAATTCTAATTAGTTATTCATTATAAAGTATTCTTTCAATTTTATTTCTGAACGACGGGGGTACATCAAAGGAATAATGAAAATGTTGTTTTTGTTTAATTCCGAACATTTTCATATTTATTCACCTTTTAAAAATATTCCGTGGACTTCCACAAATAATTCAAGACCTAAATTGGCCAAATCGGCCCAGCCGTTCTCGAGTTTTAGCGAGACTAACGAACAGCAATTCATTTTTTATATATATATAGATTAGTTAATGTCATTCTATTTTCTTCTTTTGTGTCTCCATAATATAAAGCTATTGTATCATAATAAATACTATCGTATTGTCTGTCTTCTTATAAACATCGTCAGGCTTAACAATTCTTATTTCGTTTGCTAATCTTGCATTCAGAATGGTTGTAGTCGGTTATTTCGCAGTGACTGGCAGTTCTGTGAGCGATGGATTACCTGTAATGACGTGGTAAGTAACTAAATGAAACACAGATTCGGTACTAGCTAAAATAGTATTTCACTAGTTAAAAAAATTAGCATACTCATCAAATTGCTCTTCTTATTCAGTAACCGACTTCAAAAAAGAAGGAGGGTTTCCATTCGTCGGTATGTTTTTTTATTTTATGTTTGATATCTCAGAACTTTCGACTGGGTCTTTGATAAATATTTTTTATTTGAAATCTGGTGATGTGGTCCCATTGATATTAGTTAACATTGTATATGACTAGTATTAAATAGCTGCATTATTCATAAATAGTTTTTTTTTGATGCCAATACGGGACGAGACGTGCAGGACGTTTAACTGATGGTAATTGATACAGACTGCCCATTTTAATGCAGTGCCGCTCAGGATTCTTGAAAAACCCAAAAACGCTTAATGGATGGAATGAAACAATTGCGCTCATCACCCTGAGACATAAAATGTTTAGTCTCATTTGCCCAATAATTTCACTAGCTACGGCGACCTTCAGACCGAAACACAGAAATGCGCACACATTACTGCTTCACGGCTGAAATACGCGCCGTTGTGGTACCCATAATCTAGCCGGCATCCTGTGCAAAGGAGCCTTCCACTGGTAAGTTTTATTCGTATTATAATTAAGTTAAAATTTTATGGACACGTTAGTGAATTTGCTAGAAACTGTACTAACCATAATGTTAACACCAGGAACGGACATAAACGTATAATGCCTAAAATGTTCAATACAAATGTATTACGAAGTACAGAAGAATTGTTAAAAAACGTTTGTGGAAAAGGTTATTATAACATAAATGATATCACAGATTGGAAATGGAGCGACCGCCCTCACGCTTTTAAATAATAAGTTAAATTGTACGATATTACATTGTAACCAAATTACATTTTTATGAATAAAAAAAGGAAGCCCGCTGAGTTTGTTGCACCCATCCTTCAAAAAAGCCAATATTGCCAAAATAAGAAATTTTACATTGACAAACGACAATTGTAAAAGAAAATTAAGAATATTAAATTAAGCTTTAATATTATTCATCAATGTGCAATTATATTGAAACAAACATTTTGAAACCTTAATAAAATTACAAAACCTAAATTCCTAGCGAATCACCATACCTGTACAATAACAAATTAAAAATACTATGAAACAGGAATTATTTCCCCAGAGCGGCGTAAATGTTCCAGTGTCAGTGCTCGTTCAATCCAAGGAATCTACGGGACTTGAGACAGAAAAAAGCCAATAAATCCACAAAGCAAGCCGAGATAACAAATGTCTTTGGAGTTACGGGGCAGGAGCGTCACAGAATGTTGCCACGTTAATGCAATACTAACACCGTCTCCGGGGAATTGTGAAAAAATATATGTGAGCCCAAAACATTTATCTTTCTCCCTCGATACTCTAATGAAGGAATAAAAAGTATTGGATTGAAATAAGTGAAGTTAAAAAGACTTTTTTGTAGAGTTTGTTCTGTTTATCCATGTACAATGCATCATGTGGGGTTCGAGGCAAAACCGCTGGGCGTGACGTAAGAGAATTAGTACTTTCGTCTGGACTCAATGTTATTTCAGTAATGAAAGAAATTGCATTTTCTTTTCTTCTAATTAATTATGCTCCACTTTAATTGTTGCTTCGTAAACTACACGTACCAAAATTATAATATTTTAAAATCTATGAATATTTAACATTTTTAGTACTTACTATACGATTTCTGTTTTAAACAACTAGGAATTATTTCATTAAACGAAATATCTTGTATTCTTTTATAATTGTTCAGACATTTGTCTTGCCCAAAAACAAATAAATAATAATTTATTACTACTTTGGTAGTTCTATACTTATAAACAATACATTGAAAACTAAATTGAGAATTAAAAATGCAGTTCATTGGAAATGTTAATTAAAGGGTTATTTATTATAAATTAAAATAAAATACAAATTAACTGGCATCAATAAAATCAAAAATCAAAATTAATTGCAAACCCATGTGTATTATTATTATATTAGTATTCAGTGATAAAATACAATTGCCAATTAAGAAGCATGCTATCCTAAAAAAATATTTATTATACAAAGTTTCACCCTGGTTCATCACATTCAACAGTGATTATACAGTCCAGCTAAATTGATTTTAAAATGTAAATACCATAAAATTGATAACATTAGAGCCTTCTCAAATGAAGTCGTACCATATTCTTTACTTTGACTACTTAAAATCGAATATAATCCAATCGCCTTGAATCTTGATGTTAGTGAAACCGATGCATTCACATCTGTTAAATGTCGGAATTGCCTTCCGTTTGGTTCAAGATAACATAATGGCTGAGACCAATGGACATTACAGAAACCATTACCTTATCTGTACTTCTTTCCAGATTTATTTGTTTCTACCGCACTACTTCGAAACTACGTGATAAAGATTTAAGGATTCTGTTTGATTTTTTTTACGCCTTTCACTGAATTTAAATCTAGAATTTCATTACTCTCAAATTTACAAATGCAACAAGTATTTCATAAAAATTGGTTTTAGTGGTGCTCTTAAAAGTCGAGGAATCCTCAAGGCAATGAAGCTAGAAAGAATAACAATTTCTCGCGACTTATTTGCCTACGTTGCAACTAAATAACTCAATATTCTAAGTTCCTTGTACAATATACAAGGAACGAACATTTTTAGCAAACATATAAATTTGATTTTATCTGAATATAATATAATATATTAATAATAATATGAGCTTTTATCCGTGACTCCGTGTCCCAGGACTTTAGAAATAATAGTATTGAGGCCAGGTGATCCTTTATTGATAATTTTAGTTGAGTTTTTGTCGCATGCCTGTGAAAGGGCACTATAACTTGATATATCCAGAATACTTCTTCACGCAGTTAATGTTAAAGTAATGTTATTAATATTTAGTTATATATATATCTTCATATTGTGGTATTATTCCTACTTTTATTTTTTTACAGTGCATGAAGACTGATTCATCTATTCTACTTAATGACTCTTGTGGTTATTAATAACATTTTTTTATTTTTTAACTTGCTCTTCGAAGTGGCGACTTTATAAAATATAAAATAAATATTATTCATGCATTGTTTAACAAATATAGTTAATATTTTTGTAAAATAAATCATTAAAAATACAAAATGTCTATTTTCTTTATTAAATATGTACATAAATCAATCTTTATGATAACTATAGCGATAATAATAATAACTGAATTAAGAAGATAAACTAATATTTAACAGAGTGGCAATGAGTTTCTTGCCATTTTTTTAATTAAGCTCCACCTTTTTCCGAAGTAGTTGTACATGTTAAAATGTATAATTTTTTATATTTATAAAAGTAATTTATTGTCCCAAATGAGTTGATTGGTTTAATAATATTGTAATTTCTTAGGATGTAAAAAAATCTTTACTGCATAATCTTATCCATTTCAGTTCAGCGGTTATTGTGTAACGATCAAACTGGTGATTCGCGAACTCTTCTGTATTTTTTTTAAATGAAAGGGGACTAGCAGGACGTTCAGCTATGATGGTAATTGATACGCCCTGCACAATACAATGCAGTGCCGCTCAGGATTCTTGTAAATCCCAAAAATTCTGAGTGGCACTACCACTGTGCTCGTCACCTTGAGACATAAGATGTTTAGTCTCATTTGCCCAGTATTTTCACTAGCTACGTCGCCCTTCAGGCCGAAACAGAGTAATGCTTACACATTACTGCATTACGGCAGAAATAGGCACCGTTGTGTTACCCATAATCTAGCCGGCATCCTGTGCAAAGGAGCCTCACACTGGTAAAATAACTATTATATCTTCTGTATTCTATTACAAAATAATAAAATGTTACGACTTAGCCAAACTGAACTAACTTTAGTGTATGAAATATACACTGAACGACCAAACATGTAGTACATCATTGCCTCTCACCAAACTTAAACCGAATGAACGTTCAGCTTTCAAGCTCAACACTGCAATATGTCAGTGATACAGAGAACAGCGACCGGCTAATTAAATATTCCAACATTGGAACGTTCGCCTCACATAATGTGTTGAAGTTTCACTCTAGTAAAGCAAACGATGCAATATAGTAGGCATAACAATAGTTTATATTCTTTGGTTTGTGATAAAACTCATAAATTAAGGACTTTTTCACTATAAATTTCCTTGATAGATGAAATTGTGAAATATGGTCGGCGAATATTCTTGCTCTTCCACGTTCCAGGATCAGTGTTCCTTCTTCGTCCTTTTCTTCTTGTAATATTTTTAATAGTAAAAAAGAGAAAACTGAACTTTTATAAAGTAGGTATCTATTTTAAAAAATATTGCAGCCTGAGTGATAATTTTAATAAAAGAGGATCCAATTCAACTATCCTAGTGCGGTGCCTTCCTAGTTCCTTTAAACACAGCACTAAGGTAGTTTGATTGGATAGACGATAGAGATGAAAAAGCGTGAACCCCTTTCTAAAAGGCCGACAACTATTTTGTGATTCGTCTGGTGTCGGTGATCTTTAAATAACAGGTAGATGTGTGCTCATTTCCCATAAAAATAAATGAAAAGAATCTTAATAAATCCATTTATTAATGGCCTTTACTACGATTTTGACATCAGAGCGGGACTTTTTATTCAGTAGTTGTAAGCACTCAATATCGCATTGATTTTACAAATAATTGAGATTGGATTTTGTAGTATGTAATGAGCCAAAAGACATAATTAGATTCATGAAAAGAATCAATTTTAGCAGGTAGCTATAGTTAACAGTGGCTATCACAATAGATAACATTGGTCGCAGTGAAACAGGGCTGAACTGAACTCGATCAAAGCCACTTTACAAACCATTACCATAACCATGCAGAGATTCAAATTATCAGCATCCCAGAGGAATTTGGTCTGATTATAATAGATTTATTATCAGCATATCAGTCACAGCAATGTTCTAGAAGATTTTCTAGAACATTGCTGTGACGGTGTATATAATCTAGCAACACTGAATACTCGAAGTTTTAACTAAAATGTGCACAATCATAAGAAAATTTCTGAACAAGACACACCAAGTTTTATGCTCGATACGTCACTCGAACGGTTGGCTCAGTGGCAGAGCGCACGGACGGAACCCGAGAGTTGGCGGGTTTGAATCCCGCATCGTTCATAAATTTTGTTTACAAATTTAATTTGTGTAGTAAATTTCTCTACAATAATTACATTCACAATTTTTATAATTAGTAGAAGAAATAGGTTTATGAAAACGTTGGCCTTTTTAGATTAATATTTTTGTTGAATGTTTACTTATCACTAGGTAATCTTACACTAGATAAGTAATATTAAGTAAGGTAGATTGACTAATAGATAGGTAATAAAATAGATAAGTAAGGTAAGATTTAGCAGTGAGAGCCTCTTTTGCACAGGATGCCGGCTAGATGCCACAGCGGCGCCTATTTATGCCGTGAAGCAGTAATGTGTAAATATTAATGTGTTTCGACCTAAAGAGCGTCGTAGCTCGTGAAATGACTGGGCAAATGAGACTTGACATCTTAAGTCTCAAGGTGACGAGCGCAGTTTTAGTGCCGCACATAATTTTTGGGTATTTCAAGAATCCTGACTCGAAATATACGTATTTCGAGTTATTACCATCATCTGACCGTCGGGCTCGTCTCGACCCTTATTTCCATTAGAAAAAAATACACTCCGCTAGCACTATGTACTTCAGCCTACTTTAAAGTCTATAGTTAAGGCGTATACCGTTCTTAAGCAACCTGGATATTCTAAACAAAAACAATTATTTATACCCGACTAGCAGGACTAAAGATTAGCTCGCTCAAACAAACTAACGAACAAAACAGAAAGATTTGTAATATTAGCTTGGATATACAAATTTCATAGAACTAAGGACTGCGGGAAAGGAATCACTAATCCGAATAAACAAACAGAATAAATTGGCATGAATAACTTCAATTCTATCACAACGTACATAACATTTTGGCCGTCATAATTTTAAAAGGTCTTCTCGTAAATTGCGGTCTGGTTGATGTTGTTGGCTCACAGTTAAAGTTATGGATTGCAAATGTAAACTCTAAGCTCATGCAAATAAGATTAAGAATCTTAGAGTCTTGCAGATTCGTCTAAAACAATGTGTGTTAAGATAATAATATAGTCTAGTGAATTTAATAGTGAAGTAACGGCATTGAAAATCGGCTACTTTAAAGCTTCTTACTACTAAAGTCGTTGTTGTTAATATCTTCGATGGATATATCTTTCGAACGGAGATTTGGAGTTGTGCACAAACTCACACAATTTTTGTTTGACCAAAATATCTATAGCTAAAATAAGAAAGTCATAATACAAAAACCCCGAATAAAACTATATGCTAAATTTTACTTTGTACCAAAATTTACAGACGATGCAGGGCACAAATCGGCGTCTCTCGGGTTCTGTCCGAGCGGCCAACCGACCAAACGTCCGAGTGACTCATCAATCGTAAAGGTATATTATGTTATTCAACTCTCAGGTTGTCAAAAAAAAATTTGGTACAAATTAATTTGCACCGTCGCTAATGAAATTATTGCGCAAAAGAGACTTAACATCTTATGTCTCAAGGTGACGAGTGCAATTGTAGTGCCGCTCAGAATTTTTGTGTTTTTCTAGAATCCTGAGCGGCACTGCATTGTAATGGATAGGGCGTATCAATTACCATCAGCTGAACGTCCTGCTCGTCTCGTCCCTTATTTTCATTAAAAAAATAGTTTTTAATCCCAGAAGTGAGTATATCACTTAAAAATAATAAACTGTTTATAACAATATGCCCCTTCTAACAGTAAAATAAAAATATAATACTGTAAAATTTGTGACTTTCATACCGATTCAATTTTCCAAAACTGATGACCGAAAATTTGGGAATATTGACATTGATGAATATCAATTTCGACCTTATAACTTTGTTTCTCATAAAGACTACAAATCTAATTACAGTTTGTATGAGTTACTAATGTGGAAAGAAATACACTGCTTAGAATTATTTATGACCAGATGACAGAACATTTAAGGATCCTCTACAAAGTTCTACGAAGTTTATAGCTTGCTATCATAAAATAAATAAAAGCCTGAGAAAAACATAAGGATCAATAAATATGCAGTAAAGTAAGCCAATATTGTACACAGTAAAATTCTATTTGATTTGTTGTGAATCTAAAGGTGCTCAATTGGATTGGAAAATTAAAACATTTACAATTAATGTCCCAGAAAAAAAAATCACCATGTTACATGTATTTTCTTATCATTATAATGTACACATATTATTAGAAATGTTAATTAAAAGTATTACTAATATCTATATTATTACTGTACTATCGATATGTTCTATGATGAAACTAAATTGAAAATTGTTCTTTATTAATAATTAGTGTCCTAATATTAATGTCCTGGTCTTATTTTATATTATATATTATGGATATAATAATATTATATATATTTCGTATCATTCCAAGTTTCTGTACAAACTTTTAACATCTGTGCCTGCATGCCTGGTTTTATGAAGTGAAAACGTCATAATCCGCGTTGCGCATTATTTGGTAGGGGAAAATCTTATGGGTTCGCGTCACTGACATGCTTATGACTGGCGCACGCGATAAATTAATAATTAAAAAAAATATATAAATATATACACTTAGACAATTTTGTATGTAAAATCTCGTGAGTTCGCGTCACGAAATGCAGTATACCTGTAGCTATACAGCTGACGTATTGTGCAACATTAGTGCTATGTATATCAGCGTATATTTAAAATTGAATGGATTTAGTGAAAAGTTCAATGTTAGATTAGTATATTATTGACAATAAATTGAAATTAATAATGTATATTATTATATATATATATCTTTATGTATGTCATGTATTTAATGCTGCAGAATATAACAGCCAGGTGTTAACTGTTTATATAGAAGATGTTTTATCTAATTGGGGGACAATTAATGCCTACTCAACCTAATACAAAAATAATGTGATAATGAATATTTTTGAATTTATATGTCGAATAATATACTTACTCTCCATTAAGAGCATTATTCTCAAATAATAATATAACTAATAAAAGATATACTACAAATTCTGTGAATATCTATACTTTTGAAGCGACATTTTGAGTTAATCAAACTGCTATGATAAATTAACTTATTCACAGTTCTGTAACAATTATCTATACGTAATAATAAACAGAATGGCGTGTCGTAATAAATGGTAGCTTGATGGGTTGTCCGATATAGTTGAACCAAGTTAGATCGATAGTTCCGGTCACTGATATACTTCATTTAGCAAAGATATAAGTATGATGTACAATGTACAATGAGCGGCTTGACAACTTAACCATAATAATATTGGAAATCAACTTTATAATAGTTATTTATGCACATGTTGTGTAATAAGGAGTATTAAAACACGAATGTGGTTTAATAATAGTGTCACATGAGTATTTTAATACCTAATTATCAACAGTTGCATACAAGACTTTATCTACACCCATATGAATCCTCTATAAAAGATTCTAAAACAGTAAGCTTACTGCTAATATTAAAAAAGCCAGTCCTAGTAACCATAATATCATCCAAAGGAGTGTTATTATGAAAACGGATGATGTAATGTTGTACTGAATTTCATTACAACACTCATTCTGATGATGTTATGGTTATTAGGAAATTGGGTATTTAATGTTGGCATTAAGCTCACTGTTTTAGAATCTTTAATAGAGGATTTAAAGTATGGTTGTAGATGAATAAAATAGACAGAAGTGGGCTTAACGTACAATTTACTAGCGTATATACAAACAGAGCGTTCGAGAGAGAAGAACATCTATAACGCGGATACAGGAAGATAAAAGGCATAAAAAACATTTATTTGCTCAAAATTGATTTCTTTAGAATTTTCTTTGATGTCATTTCTAATACTACTACTGCTTCGGAAACAAATGGCACTCTGAGAGAGAAATAGCGGCGCAAGAAATTCTCCCAGCAATCTTTTATTGCACTCTTTATAATAAAATGTACAATATTGTAGTCATTGCTATTGCTATAAAAATATTTTTAACAAAATAACAACGGCCTTCAAAAACACTATTCCAAAACAATAGATATAATATGCACTAAATAGTATAAAAATAATTGCGTATTTTTATACAATCTAATTAATTAATCTAATTCTAGTTACGTTTATTGTTATTTTTGGAATCGGTGTCATCCAAGATAGGTTTATTACTAGATACATAGTTATAGGTGAGATGTGTTTGAGTCGTGAAGAGGCGAGAGGCGAGAGCGGGTCGCGGCTGAAGGACACCGATGGAATTTTTCACTAAATCCATTCAATTTTAATTGTAAGGTGATGTACATAGCACTAATATTGCACAATTCGTCATTTTACATACAATAAGTGTCTGTATGATTTTATATTTATTTTTTAATTATTTATTTATCGCGTGTGCCAGTCATAAGCATGTCGGTGACGCGAACACATACGATTTTACTCTACCGAAAAATGCTCAACGCAAATTATGAGGTTTTCACTTCAAAAAACCAGGCATGCAGGCGCAGATGTTAAAAGTCTGTACAGAAACTTGGAATGATACGAAATATAGTATCAGTATATTATTATATCCAAATTATATAATATAAAATAAGACCAGGACAACAAAATAGTGTACAAAATGTTCTTATTCCTACGTCAATTACCGCAACCGTTACTCAACCGTTGCGGTCAACTCTAATTAACCTAGTTTACATATTAGCATCTGCTGCTTTTCCCAGCTAGTATTTTTAAGAATATCTACACAAGCTCAATTCAGCGAAGAATATTCTAAATATTTCTTTGAAGCTTCTTATAAGGAAATATTCTTATAAACGTCGCGAGCTTTCAGAGAGATAGGTCAGATCGTAGTTAAATAAAATATTTCACATGAACACACGATATATACATATTTTCGAAATAAGTCTAGTGGAAGCAGAGCCTAATGGATAGCAACTGTCTAAGTATGTCCCTAATTGATTTTTGATTTAATTAATTAATATTTTTTTCAATTATTTTTTTAACATATTAGGTAGTCATAGCTTCAAATACAGTAATAAACACTAATTTTATAAAGCTTATCTGATTTTGTTAGCCGTGTAATTGATATTACAAAACTACTTATACTTATACACGGACGAGTAAATAATAATGATTCCGTGTTACCTTACATAACAGTGAGGCACCAAAACAAGCCGGTAAAGATGTGAATACATTGCCCCACGCATACACTTACACTAATACAAGCCGATCGGCCGCCATTATGAGATTTGCCATCGTCTGTGACATATCAGTTTGCGTTGCAATAAATGCCGTCGTGCGTTGTGAAAAAGTGTAAAAACAATACTATAAAGATATTTGTGGATATATGATTAGTTAAAGGAGAAAAAATTGTTAAACTGGTATAACCCGTAACCGCACACACACTAGCATAAAGGTGCTTCACTTGCTAAAATCACGGCGCGGAGTCTTTCTTTTTGTACTAGTCCGTGCTCATAGATCAAGAACAATTTGCAATTACAGTTTCATCATAGAACTTATCGATAGTACAGTAATTATATAGATATTAATAATACTTTTTATTAACATTTATAATAATAATATGTGTATATTATAATGATAAGAAAATACGTGTAACATGGTGATTTTTTTTCTGGGACATTAACTGTAAATGGTTTAATTATCTAATCCAATTGAGCACCTTTAGATTCACAACAAATGAAATAGAATTTTATTGTGTACAATATTGGCTTACTTTGCTGCATATTTATTGATCCTTATGTTTTTCTCAAGCTTTTATTTCTTTTATGACAGCAAGCTATAAACTTCGTAGAACTTTGTAGAGGATGTTTAAATCTTCTGTCATCTTTCAGTGTATATCTCTCAACATAAGTAAGTCATATAAATTGTTGTTAGATTTCTAGTCTTTATGAGAAACAAAGTTACAGGTTTTCATTCTCCTTGTACGGAATTGATTTTCATCAATTTTAATGTTCCCAAATTTTCGGTTACCAGTTTTAAAAAATTGAATCAGTATGAAACTTACAAATAATTGTACTGCATAAAATATTTATATTTTACTGTTAGAAGAGGAATATTGTTTTAAACAGTTTGTTATTTTTAAGTGATATTCCTCACTTCTGGGTTTAAATACACAAATTAATTTGTACCAATTTTTTTTTCACAATCCGAGACTTGAACAACTCGGACGGTTGGCTCAATTGGTAAGAGCATCCTGCAACGTCTGTAAAAATTTAGTACAAAGTGAATTTTTTCATATTGTTTTATTCGTGGTTTTTGTATTATAACTTTCTTATAGAAGGCATAAATGGCATTTATTTTCTCACAATTGATTCCTTTAGAATTATTTTTGATGTCATTTCTAATATACTAGATACTACAGCCGCTTCGGAAACAAATGGCGCTCTCAGAGAGAAGAAACGGCGCAAGAAACTCTCCCAGTATTCTTTATTTGCGCTCTTTTTAATAAAATATCCAATACTAGCTGACCTGGCTAACGTTAAGGTCAATTATACGCTAGTGTATTCTAGTTCTTGGGGCTTAACGAAGTATTCATCCCTCTTACGCCAGTACAAGGTAAAAGAGATAGCAAGACTAAAAATTGTTAAATTTATCCCAATAGTTTAAAGGTGTTACTTTAACATTTTTCTTTTTACATATTAAGTCATATGCATATAAAATTTGAACATATTTTCTTGCAAAGGTATTAATTAAATACAGAATGTTTTATCAAACTAAATATTAATTTCAAATAATAAATATAGCCCAAAATAAGCTACAAGTGTTTTATTCGAAACCGATTTATAAATGAAAGTTAAAATCTTCTACTTTACTTAATATAAGCATTGAGTAGGGATATATATTTACGTTAAGGTTTTTGATTATTAAAATTAATTTTAAAGGTTCTTAGCTGAACTTTATGGTTGACAATGTCATTACGCACCACTAAACTCTACTAAATTAGTGTACTATCTACTATTAGATTGGTATATACCATCATCTCGTATCTCACAGAAGTAACCAGTTGATAAGAGATACTGAAACACTCCCGAAGATTCCTCAAATATAATAAGCTAAAATCGCTTTGTATATATTCATAAAATACAAACCGATTTTAGCTAAATATAAAACCGATTCGAAGACTTAATAATACTCAAAATAGTCAAAAATGATTTTTCATAAACGGTCCTATATCAAACTAAATATTTACCTACCTTGATGCTTATTTGAATACCTTCAAAAAAGCGCGTACATCTTTATAAAAGCCGGTATCGCTCCTGTGATTCCTCTAGTGTTGTAAGAGAATGTGGGCGTCGGTGATCACTTAACATCAGGTGACGCGTTCACTACATTGTACTCCTCTTCCATAAAAAATTATAACTGTTCTTCTGACTCTTTTCATTTGCGTGTTTATAAAGAATGAGCAATGATCTCTCGTTCATCTTCAACGAAACAAAAAATAATTTGCAGCTTTGATTCAAATATTATGTTATGTACAGGGCCGGATTTAAACTTACTTGCACCCCTGGGCACCGGAAAAAAATCCGCCCCAATACTGGAATTTAACTTAAACTTGTAGTTTATATATTTTATTTTTGAAAACTAAAATAACTAATTTATTGCAGAAACTTTATTATATGTTACCTATATATTCTATAAACATGAATTTACAAATAATGGATAAATTGAATTTCTCGTATTATCAATTTAACCAAAAATTATTAATTAACTCAAGAATTAATTAAGTATCTTGAGCAATCTTGATAAGGCTAAAAAAAATTTTTTTCACTTTCAAAATTTTGCCGCCCTAAAAAATTTGCGCGCCCTGGGCACTTGCCCCAACTGCCCCTATTGTAAATCCACCGCTAGTTATGTATTGAACTTGTATCTTAAATATTAATGAACAATCACCTATTGTTTGTGTAACTCACACTATTTTCTATTCTTTACGTATTCGTTTGTCAAAGCACTTTATGATTGCACTTTACTCAAACGCTTCATTCAAATGGATATAAAAGAGCTCATGAACTGGCGTTCTTTGCACCCTATTGTAACCCTAGTTTATAACGAGTGTCACTGCTGTGTAAACATTAAAAACTTCAATTTTAGTGACAAACAACGAAATGAAAATGTAATCTAATAACATTTTACCTAAATTACTTACCTAATATTACTTTAATCTAATAAGATTAAAGTAATATTAAATAGGTCACATAAAATGTCGAATTTTTGCGAGATCCATAGAATTCGATAAGTAGCGACGGCCACAAAGGAATCTTAACCTTGATATATCTAGCTATTTTGTTGACAACTTGTTAATTATTTATTTTTATTTATTACTAGTATTTTATAATAAGGTAATGTTACGTCGGTCATAATATAATATGTCGAATTTTCGCGAGATTCATAAAATTCGATAGGTACCTACGGCCGTAAAGAAATCGTGACCTTGTCATACCTATCTGTATTGTAAAGAACTTGTTTATTATTTCTTATTGTTAATTACTTCACCGTAATTTAACATTTGAGACTAATCCTTACCGATATAAACAGAAGCGCACTTGATTGGTTGAGTCGTTCAGTAACTGAGCAATAAAGTCAACATTCAGTGTAATATAAAAATTAGTGAATATATACTGGGGTGTTTTTGATGATCAATATTAGGATGTAACGAGTGACTATCTCTTAATTGGAATTATATACTGATTGTTAATATATACATAATACTATCTATGTATTATTAGTATAGTATTATTTATTATGTACAGACGTGGTCGCTAACTATTGGGCCTTATGAGGAAGCTCATTGTCGCTCAGAGGGCAATGGAGAGGGCTATACTCGGAGTTTCCCTGCAAGAATCAGAAATGAGGTGATCCGCAGGAGAACCAAAGTCACCGACACAGCCCAATTCTTGAATGGCGACCACGTACCGGAAGTCGCAGTGTTGGTAGGCACCCCATAAGATGGACCGACGATCTGGTCAAGATCGCCAGAATACTATGGATGAGGGCAGCGCAGGACGGTCGTCGTGGAGTTCTTTGGGGGAGGCCTTTTTCCAGCAGTGAACGGCTTATGATGATGACATAATATGTTGATATAATGCTCACCTAATACCTTGATTAACCAAATTAAGTCCAAATGTTTGAGTATATTCATTTTTCGCTTTACACAGACTTTACTAAAATAAATTAACGTAAATCGTGGAAGTGGGTTGCCCCGCCCGGGAGTTATACTCCGCGCACCCCACGGTTGATCACAACTACAGTCAGAGCTTGCACTAACTCCAACGCAATACACACACAAACATAAAGTAATACTTACATAGTCTTTGCTTAATAATGTGACCGACACACTCCACGAACACCAAATAGCCTTTCAGATGCAGATCCACTCATCACGGGGGTCGGCAGCAGACTGACTGCTGCAGTAATCAATTAATTACCACGTCTTAACAGTATGACAAACGTAATAAAACGATGTCGATGATGTGAGTACTTAAAAAGGGAACATTCGCTAAAACAATTTCATGACAACAGATGTCGCTGTCTTCGCAAGTGACATCTTATAGTAGTTTAACGCTCTAACGATTATAAAGTGAGTGATTTTACCGATATAGACTGCGTATATTCCCAAGGGAGTGCCACTTGTACCTATCTCCTTAAGGGAAGTTCAAATTCGTCTCAGGTTCATAGGACACATGCCCAAAGCCAACCTCACGTGGTGTTTAGTTTGCGAGTCCCACATAACCAACGCAGACATCGGCTTTGCTTCACCACCTCTCTCCCATCGTTATACTGTCCCATGGTTAACTTTCCCTTTGTCTGGGCGCAAAAAAAAACGATATAAAAAGCCAATATAATCTAATATAACATAAAAAATACAAATTAAATAAACAGATCAGGGTGGAAACGAGATAAACTAAGGGGTGGTTAGTTATTTGGATGACTGTCGAAATAATCCATCGATAAGTGCACTCAGAAGCAGAATCCTTGACCTCGATGCTTGAATTGATGCTGTGTTTGACAGCTTTTAAATCATTCACACTACTCTAAGCATTGTTATAAAATTACTATTTAAATGTTGGAAACAAAATAGTCAATGATATATTCCAATCGGTTAAGATGCTTATGAGTTTTATGAATTATTTTAGGGACCTCAAACTATCATGGTATTATGAGCGTGCCCTGCTATCTAAAATAAAATATAAATCATATTGCAGCGACTTAATACAGGGACCAGATTCACGGGTCGGACAGACTTCAGCTCTGATGAATTCGGAATAGTAAAGTATGAATTTTAAGGCCCTAATCAGTTGTCATGGATTCCGTAATCAGAACCTAACCAGAAAAGAATCATCGAAATCGGTTGGCGTGATATTGAGTTATTCGTAAATTTATCATCCACTTTGCTATACGTATGTATAGCAAATTTAAGAGTTTTATGGTTTTCTCATGGATGCCATTGTCAGATCTGGACCAAATTAGAATGGGACCACACGGGAAGCACCAGCTTTCAAATAGAATTATCAAAATTGGTTCACCCAGTCGAAAGTTTTGAGGTAACAAACATAAAAAAAGAACATTGAGACGAATTGAGAACCTCCTCCTTTTTTGAAGTCGGTTAAAAAGTATCAAATATCTAAAAATTTTATTTAATACACCTTTACCTTTAATAGTAATGAAATGCTATTATATATATATGTGTGCTACCTATTGATAGGTTTTAAGTCGGTGCCAAGCCCATAATAAAAAAATACCGATCGAATTGATAACCTCCTCTTTTTTGAAGTTGGTTAAAAATAGATAGAAGCTTGTTAAAATATTAATTGAAGAATGAATTGTTTGGAAAGGTATAAAGTACCTTTACCACAGCAATACAAACGCCGCAGTTACACTCTCTAAGGCTAGTACCACATGAAAAACAGAACAACTAAAAGAATTGTTTTTGAGTATTCGTATATATACTAGATATGAAATTACCTAAATTCTACCCAGTTACAACTAAGTACTTCTGGTGTACCAAACTTATTAAAACTAAAACCGAGGCAACTATTGTGATGACATAAATTTGGTGTTACTAATCATTTTTACCTTATGCAAACAATTGCGTTTTTAATGAAACAATAAGAAATATGATAGTTTATCACACAACTAACTGACACTGATATTCAGGAGAATAATAGTGTAATAATAATAATAAAATTAAAATTGTGACTTTGATAAGATTATTACGCGAAAAATTAAAAAAATGTCTAATAAAATTAATGTAGTTTTCCTTACAATAGTTGTTTAATTTCTGGAGAACATGTAATAAACTAACAACTCCTGTGTAGTATTTATCAAATGTTAAACACTGAAAATATAAACTCATTCCACATGATATTTACAATACACTTAATACTTAAAGTTAATTTCAAACATAAGCCATTCGGGTTTTACCATACTTACTGCAATCGTTGAGTATCGTGAATAAATCGGAAATATTAAAATACAATAAATAAATAATAATAATAAAAAACATAAAATTAAATACTTTAAAATAATCACAATATGTATTTGAATATATATAAAAATTATTAAAGGGACGAGACGAGCAGGACGTTCAGCTGATGGTAATTGTTACGCCATGCCCATTACAATGCAGTACCGCTCAGGATTCTCAAAATACCCAAAAATTCTGAGCGGCACTACAATTGCGCTCGTCACCTTGAGACATAAGATGTTAAGCCTCATTTGCCCAGTAGTTTCACTAGCTACGGCCCCCTTCAGACCGAAACACAGTAATGCTTACACATTACTGCTTCACGGCAGAAATAGGCGCCGTTGTGGTACCCATAATCTAGCCGGCTTCCTGTGCAATGGAGCCTCCCACTGGTAAATATTGACACGGGAGTGGGTCAGGGATTGGAAATAATACTCCGCTTATAGGAACGAGTCTTTATTTGCGTTCACTTTTTCTAAACTTGCACTTCGCCGGTCTGCCGCTATTCCTCTTGTGGGCGGCGGTACCTTCAACGCGTCACACTGCACCGAACACTACTTCTCTTCTGTCTTCTTCTTCTTAGAACACTTCCACTTTTCACTACTTCTTCTTTTCTTCTTCTTCTTCTTAACACTTTCGAGTCAGAACTAGAACTGCCGTAGGCCACGTTTAGTACGGCTTATATACCCCCGGATCCGTTCTATTTTCAAAATGATTCTCCCATTCCATCTTTAAATTTAAATTGTACTAGAAAATTCTTTTAACTATTTTTATCCTGCTTACACATTTTCCATCCCTTTTTTCTGTTCTATTTGATCCTGAACTCACTAGAAATTTCCTTTAACTTTACAAAACCCAAAAAAATCCATACACTGGTAGGTGTATCGAACCCGGGTCTACAGCGTCTAAAGTAAACACTTTTCCGCTGAGCTACGAGTATTGCTGACGGAGCTGTTGAAATTAACAATGTCTTGAAGTTTGACAACTCTCGTCATATACTTCGAAGGGTTGCTACGCAACACTGCCCCCTCCCAAGACATGATCGTCCCGATCATCGTTGCTTCCGTAGTACTTAGCCACCCGATCGACATGTACGATTTTCGGGGGACTTCGAGGGGTACGCTGGATCCTGAGAGTCACATCATTTATCCTTGTGATTACTTTATATGGTCCCTCCCAACTTGGTTGGAGCTTCGGAGACTTCCCCTTTCGCCTTACAGGATTGTGTAACCAAATCAGGGTTCCCTGTACAAAACTAGGAATATTAGCTTTTTGATCGTAGCGGGTCTTCATCCGTTCACTTGCCTTAAGCCCAGTTGTTCTAATTTCCTCGTAGATGTCAACCATCTTTTTCCGTAACTCATCCACATATTCTGTTATACTTTTCGGAGTATCCGGTGGACAGCCTGAGAGTAAATCAGCTGGCAATTTCAATTCCCTTCCAAAATTGGCGTACGCAGGAGTCACCGTTGTTGTCTCGTGTATTGCACTTCTATACGACATAAGAAACAGTGGAATGTACTCCTCCCAGTTATCCTGATGACTGTCCACTACTTTTGCCAGATGTCGCTCCAATGTTTGGTTAAACCTCTACACCATCCCGTCCGACTGTGGATGATATGGCGTAGTTCTGGTCTTATGGATTCCCAAGATCTTGCAAACTTCTTGAAATACTTGTGACTCGAAGTTCCGCCCTTGGTCACTGTGCAACTCCAAAGGCACACCGAATCTGCAGAAAACTTCATTCACCAGCTTCGTCGCAACGGTAACTGCTTCTTGATTCGGTAGAGCAAATGCTTCCGACCACTTCGTGAAATAATCCATCACCACCATTATGTAACGGCTTCCAGCTTTGGTGACTGGAAACGGTCCGGCTATATCCAGAGCTACTCTCTCCCACGGAGCCCCAACATTATACAACTTCATAGCTCCTCTGCTCCGGGTTTGAGGTCCTTTGACAGCTGCACAACTCTTGCATTTACGGCACCAGTCTTCCACATCATCACGGCAATGCAACCAGTAAAATCGTTCTTTAATTTTTATGAGAGTTCTTCTTATTCCCAAATGTCCACCTGAAGAACCATCGTGATAAGCTCTCAGGATCTCGTTCACCTTCTCCCTGGGAACGACCAGTTGCAGATGGCAATCCTTTCCTTGCGGGGTTTCCCATTTCCGGCAGAGCAACCCGTCATGCATCACCAAATTATTCCATTGTGCCCAGAGACTCTTGGTAGCCGTACTGTGTCTAGCCACTTCAGACCATTTTGGTTTAAGTGATCCACTTGATAGCCAATGTAAAAGTGGTTGAAGATCCTTATCATTTTCCTGAGCTCTCCTCATTGCATCGTTGCTCCAGTTCCCATCGATCGAATCTGTTCTGATCAGTCGGATTATTGGATTTTCTTTCTCCTCCTGACGAATGCAATGTTTGCATTCCGTCGGACAAGGTCTTCTAGATAAAGCATCTGCGTTTCCATGAGTTTTTCCTCCTCGATGTTCGATTTCAAAGTCATACTCTTGAAGTTGCTCCATCCATCTGGCCACTTGTCCTTCCGGATTCGTGAATTCTAGTAACCACTTAAAGGCGGCATGATCAGTCCTTACGAGGAATTTGCGACCCAACAAGTACTTTTTAAAATGTTGTAATGTCTTCACCACGGCAAGTAACTCCCTACGAGTTACACAGTAGTTTCTCTCCGGCTTCGATAAAGATCTGCTAAAGTATGCAATTACAACTTCTTGATCTCCCCTCTTCTGAGATAACACTCCACCAATTCCAGAATTGCTAGCATCAGTATCTACTATGAATCTTCCATCCGTGTCAGGATATCCGAGGATAGGTGATTCACAAAGTCGTTTCTTCAACTCTAAGAAAGCTTGTTCGCAGTCTTCATCCCAGGAAAAGGCTCTTTTCTCCTCCGTCAGTCGATGTAAGGCTTAGCAACATCGGAAAACCCTTGCACAAAGCGTCGATAATAAGAGCGTAGTCCAAGGAATGCTCTCACATGTGTATTTTCTGTCGGCGTCGGCCAGTCCTTGACAGCACTTCTCTTGGCAGGATCCGTCGCAACGCCTTGCTCCGAGATAACGTGCCCCAAGTAATTCACCTGACGTTGAAAGAAGGAACATTTCTTTGGACTCAACTTCAAGTTGGCACCCTGCAGTTTTGCGAAGACTTTTTCGAGCTTCTTAAGATGATCTTCAAAACTTCGTCCCATAATGATTATGTCATCCAAGTAGACAAGGCAGGTTTCTCCCAACATACCTGACAGCACATACTCCATCAACCTTTCGAAAGTAGCTGGGGCGTTGCATAATCCGAAGGGCATTGTTTTGAACTGCCATAATCCTTTTCCGGTTGAAAAAGCCGTCTTCTCCTTGTCTTTAGGGTTCAGATCAACTTGCCAGTAGCCACTTTTCAAATCCAGAGTAGAGAACCACGTCGTACCACAAAGTGAATCTAAGATGTCATCGATTCTTGGCAATGGATAACTGTCCTTCTTAGTAACATCATTCAGACGCCGATAGTCCACACAAAATCTAGTTGATCCATCCTTCTTCTTTACCAGAACCACTGGAGAACACCATGGACTCGACGACGGTTCTATCACACCATTTTCTTTCATATCCCGAATCATGTCTTCCACTTCTTGTTCGCTCGCAAACGGAATACGTCTTGGTCTTTGCGTATCGGAACAGTGTCTCCTGTGTCGATCTTGTGTTTCACCAAACCAGTTCTTCCAATGTCGTTCTTTGATTAAATCCCGGAGTAGCGTAGCAGGAAATTTCTCGCTTTTATTAACTGTAGCTTGGTAAGATTGTCCTTACAGCCATCCAGAAATTTCTGTATGTTCACATCCCGGTTTGCAGCTTCGGTCTTCCTCCCTTCTTCACACTTTCTTAACCAAGCTATCTCCTCACAAGCTCCGATCACTGTTCCCTTCCTAATGATTTGCTTGTCCTCATGAGGATTAAACACGGGAACCATCGCAATCTGGGAGTTACCCACAACAGTCCTGGCTGGGATCCATGTCGTGTCCGATGTCTCTCTTTCTATTATAGCGCATTTACAAGGTCTTCCTCTGTCATCCCTTGGCAGGACTACCGGGACTAGGGTCTGCGATCTCGGATTTAAAGTAGTGTCTCTTAAGCACAACACTTTCCCAACAGTTCCGCCTTTTATTGGAATTTCTTCACTTCCATGCTTCAATACACCATGTTTCATGTCAATGGTACACTGATGATTTCGAAGAAAATCCAACCCAATGATGCAGTCATCTGTGATATCCGCGATTACCACTTTTTGCCAGTACAACGTATCCCCGATTTTCATGGCCACGATCTTCTCTCCCTGGACTGGTATGCGCTGGCCGGTAGCTGTTGTGAGTATTAAGTTGACATTTTCTCGCATATGTCGTCTTCCGATGCTCTCTAGTCTTCTTTGGCTAACGACTGTACGTGAGGCTCCCGTATCCAAAGTGAAACGTCAAGATTTCCCATTTATCATTCCTTCTATAATAAAAATGTTTCCGTCACATGTCTGCTTAACGAAGATCCTTGGGGCTTTGCTTCTACCGGCCAGCGCCCACCCCACTGCCCTGGCCTTTTCTAGTTTTCCTGCTGCTCCAGCGGTGATGTTGAGACCGCCGCATCCTTCCTGCGTTGCGTTATGCTCTCACGCCTGGGGCAAGTGCTCCTAATGTGTCCTCGCTCCCCACAACCATAGCATACTGGGTTATATGCTTGCCTTCGGCTGGAATCTGCTGGTACAATTTTGCGGAGTCTCAACGCCCGAGAATCGTGGCGAACCGCTTCCACTTCCAACGCATGTGCCACCGCTTTCTTCAAGCTGGTATGATGACTCAATCGTACGGCTGCTCTAACTTCGGCGTCCCGTATTCCATCGATGAAAACTTGGAGCAACATTTCTTCTATTGCAGCTGGCGACGACTGATATGCTTTACGCACTAGTTTCTCGGCTTCCACGGACCACTGCTGTAGAGTTTCGCTGGCCCTTTGACTGCGGTCCTTAAGTTGCGCCCGGTACACATGTTCGAGGTGTTTATCACCATAGCGTGCCTCCAACGCGTCAATAAGGTCTGTGTAGGTCACTTCCTTCTTCCCAGCGCCGAGTGCTTCCAATACGGAGAGTGCTTCGTCACGGAGCGCTAGTGTGAGGGCAGAGTGCGCTTCTTGGTCACTCCAACCGCAGGCTCTTCTGACCGTCTCCAATTGTAGCTTAAAGGCAGCCCAGGAAGACTTGCCGTCGTAGGGAGGTACTTTTAAATTTCTGCTTGATATGGTTCCGCAGGAAACTCCTGTGTTGGCTGAAGGACACACGACCCTCCCACTGAGCTGATTAATGGTAACTTCCATCTCTCCCATCTTCCGTTGAAAGTTCTCTTCAACTTTGTCCATCTTCTTTTCCACACTATCAATCCGGGCGATCTCTTTTTCCACAACGTCAATACGGGTGGAGTTTTTCTGCACAACGGATAAAATGTCTTTGGAGAGGCCTTCATGCAGGCCTCGCAGCTGCTCCTCCTGTCGGCGTGCTTGTTCCTCCTGTTGGCGCGCTTGCTCCTCTTTCAAGCCCCGCAACTGCTCCTCTTGTCGGCGCGCTTGCTCCTCCTGTCGGCGCGCTTGTTCCTCTTGCAAGCCCCGCAGCTGCTCCTCCTGTCGGCGCGCTTGCTCCTCCTGTCGGGGCGCTTGTTCCTCTTGCAAGGCCCGCAGCTGCTCCTCCTGTCGGCGCGCTTGCTCTTGCATCATGGCAGCCATCTGCTGTATGAGCGCGCTGATGTCTACGACAGGAGCCTACGGTGCTGACACGGTCGCACTGAGTCCAGAGCCGGATGTTTCTGACTCGTCCTCTGCCGCTGCAGCTGCTCCCGCTCGCGTGGTCACTCCCTTCTCGTTCCTGGGCACTAATGGCATCTTTCCAATCTCACTTCTGACACCAATTGACACGGGAGTGGGTCAGGGATTGGAAATAATACTCCGCTTATAGGAACTAGTCTTTATTTGCGTTCACTTTTTCTAAACTTGCACTTCGCCGGTCTGCCGCTATTCCTCTTGTGGGCGGCGGTACCTTTAACGCGTCACACTGCACCGAACACTACTTCTCTTCTGTCTTCTTCTTCTTAGAACACTTCCACTTTTCACTACTTCTTCTTTTCTTCTTCTTCTTCTTTACACTTTCGAGTCAGAACTAGAACTGCCGTAGGCCACGCTTAGTACGGCTTATATACCCCCGGATCCGTTCTATTTTCAAAATGATTCTCCCATTCCATCTTTAAATTTAAATTGTACTAGAAAATTCTTTTAACTATTTTTATCCTGCTTACACATTTTTCATCCCTTTTTTTCTGTTCGATTTGATCCTGAACTTACTAGAAATTTCCTTTAACTTTACAAAAGCCAAAAAAATCCATACACTGGTAGGTGTATCGAACCCGGGTCTACAGCGTCTAAAGTAAACATTTTTCCGCTGAGTTACGAGTATTGTCTACTTAGTGTCTACCTTAGTTACTCCCGTTAATACCTTTCTTTCAATATATATCTATGAAATTTGACGATGTTAAATTCATGATAAAATTTTCATAATCAAATAGCAAACTTTTCTGCTTTCTCATCTGTTACCAGCCTAAACGTTGTAAATATCCATGTCTCATTTATAATTGACATTTATACTGTCGCTTAATGCTTCGTTAATTTAACATCTCGAAACATTTTAAGTGGAACAATAATGTACTTTCGACCAATTGTTTTCGGCAATTATTTCAGGGGCTTCAACAATTGCGGTAAATTGAATGTCTTGTAATATAAGTTACATTCAGTTATATTTTATTCTCAACATTTATGGAGTTATTGGTTTTCATTCCATTTGAGCTGTATAAAAAGCAGGAGTTTTAATTTTTCTATTGTTGATGGTGATTTTTTTCATATAAATCGAAGTAAGTTATCATTTGCAATTTACGTTTTTAAAGCGTTTGCGAAAAACATATTCTTTCACTAGAACCGTAGACTAGCGTAACTCTCTAAGAAAAAAGCGATTGTATGAAACGTGCAGTCGATGATAATTTGACAGATGACGGCTATAATCTAAAAAAAGGAGGTAGCCGAAGGCTACTACGCTTTAAAAGCAACTGTTCGCTTTCAAACTTAGCCGGATTATACTTCGTCGCGATAATATTGTAATTACTATTTCAAACTTATGTCAAATGACTGCACTTTTCATACCAAAACGGCATGGGCAACCCCCCGCCTCACCTTAGATATAAAAAGATAGCTATTTATTTTAGCAGTACAAGAATCAATAAAATTTAATAGCTATTGGTAACTTGATTCTGTTCCTAAAATAATAACTTTATGAAGTGGTGGTAAATGTTAAAATTATGACATTCTAAATGAACTTAATTGGCCTATAGGATTAGATCATTTGCACGTCGAGATAGACTATGACAGTTGTGAAAACGTCGAAAAAGTCGAATTTAGAACTAACCTCTATTTTGATCAATTCACGTACACTATTATAAAGTGTCAAATAAATTGCGAGTGTAAGACGTAACTTATCGCGCACAGTAAACTAATATTCCTGGCCTATTTTCATCGGTTGTCTAACAGCAAGATATATCGGTTGTCTAACAGCAAGATATATCCGGACATAATATAAAATAATTATCTAAGCCTATAGGAATAAAATACTTGTGAATTTGTTACATAAATGTTTTATAGAATAACTTTATCGATATAAATTTGATGTTTAATCGTTATAACATATTAATAAAACAATATTTTTTACCTGTTAAAACATATTCTTTAATCTGATTAAAAGGGAATGTCTTAGAAGATCAGAGAGCCAACATATTGGTCGGGCTCACATAATTTGTAGAATCACCATCAATCACTCTGACGTGAGCTCAGGTTATTTGGCTAAAAGGATTATAGGAAGTAGCAGTCCTTTCCCGTCAAAGGCCAGAGATTTACCTGTAGTTACATAGACAATATGGTTTTACTAAGTGGTACAATGTTTCTTTGCATGTATTGAATTAAAACTATTTGAAGAGGCTTTGATCTCATATAATATTTCAATATTTCCCCACTTGGTATGCTGCATGGAGATTGTTTTAATACTATTTATTTTAGCCGTAATGTTGGTAGGCAGCCCGCAAGTGGGACCGATGATCTGGTCAAGATCGCCCGAATAGGATGAGGTGGACCGATCTTTGGGGGAGGCCTTCGACCAGTAATGGACGTGTTCCTTATATTTTGATAGGAAATAAAAAAAAAATATAAGAGAGAAAACGTCTGGCAATATCAGACATGTAATGATGCGTTGATGACCTGATGATGGCAGTCGACAGATGATTCCAAAAAATTACTGGGCGAGGCAAAACACATTGTAGAATGCCAAACATAACTATGGTACGAACATGTAAAGTTCAAATTGCTATTTCAGTAGAAATAAACCTGCCAAATTTCAAATTGAAAAATTTTATAAATGCAGAAATATTAATTTCGATCCAAATATCTAAAATCTAAACTTCAGTGCGGATTAAATTTCGTTTGAACCATATTTTCAGTTCAGAATTTAAGTACGCATTAATAATTGTTTGTTATTACGGCGTGTTGCCGGTTATGGTTACCCATCTATCGTAATATATATATAAAGCAAGGATTTTAAATGGGGATTAATTACTTCATGGAGTGCAGTTTAGTCCAACTTGAGAGATAGGATAGTTTTTATTTCGATTTGGGATCGATACTAATTTTATTTCCAATATTTATTTTGTATGGACATATTTTCTATGAGACAATTTATTGATGCACGGTTTGACAGTTCAGCGGTGAAACAATTTCATTATAACAACAGGGAGCATATTTTACGAAATACTTTCTTGATGTTACGAAATATTATTGACAAATTCATACAAAAACAGTTTTTTATTTATTATGTACAAAGCAACGTCTGTCAGGTTAGCTAGTAGCTTATACAAAACACAAAGACGGTGTTGTAAATTTTATTCCTCACCAACCACAATAGGCACAGAGCCCCATAATATATCGTTGGAATGGTCTTGATGAAAAAAGATGAAAATAATTGGGTTTGGGTTCTTTATTCAAATTCAAATATTTTTATTTAAAATCAGATTTAAAATTACTAATTGAACTTCAAAAACTACCGATATATAATATTCGAAACCTGAGAAGAACAGGCGCAAGAAACTAAGCGGGCTTTTTGAAGTGAAACTTCTTTATCGACTCATGAGGGAAACTCTATAACAAATCGTCATGATTTTCGGCTAAGCGCCATTTTGTTTGTTGTCAATATGACAGTGTTGACAGCTGTCAGGTGAAGTTGGCAGATACCAACGTTTGTCGTATCTTTTCATTTGTTAATTTAAAAATACGAAAAATTATTTATATCTATTATTTTCAATAACAATATATTATGTAGTATCGTAAAGTAAAATGTATAATTAAATATCTTGAGAGCGTTCACTCCGTTGCCCGGTGTTTAGGTGGTCGGGATCAAAAGCTATTCAGGTTCAAACATTTCCTATAGAGCTATATGGAAAGGTTTGTTCACTAGAACGTGCGAACAATTTGAAGAAATTGGTTTGTTTACATTACATACACAGGCAGAAGACACGCGAGGGTCGCCACCTTGTCGTCACTAATTAATTCATAATATGCCACGTTAAAAAAATATTAATGGACAGGCTTGTCAAGTTATTTGCTTTCCCTGTTTCTATAAGCGATTTACTTTCCTTCATATCAGCGTGAAAAATAAATAAAAAAGTACAATATGCTTATAAGGTTTTTATAATTCACGAAGTTATGATGTCCATTTTCCATAGCTTCTTTAGCACATTTGTGATTTAATACTCGAGAGTTTTTTCGAAATTACATCATAGCCTATAGAAAAAGGGTGTGTGTTATGTATGCACGCAAGAAGTTATATTTCCTTGGCCTAACGAAGTAAAAATCATTCAAATGACTTATTCCTCGTATTATTCTACGTTTTATGAAAGATTGATTTTGTAAAAATCTTGCAAAAATGACTTCGACAATTAATTATTAAATAATGAATGCGGCTGTATGGACTTGAGCCCTTTGCCTGTCCTAATAATGGACGAAGAAACCAACAAAAATTAACGAATGACGCAACGTCAGAAAATTTTAGGACAACTTTAACCTGTTACTTTTGTAACTACTTTTGCGCCTAAAGAAGTATAACTTCAACAATTCGTTCCAACAACGGTATTTTACTACTCCAAAACAATACATAAGTCTTATATAATATATGAAGCGTTTATCTATTTAAAATTTAATTATAAATCAACGCAGCGGAAATCCACTGAGTTTAAATGTTTTCAATTCAGCGTTCAAAGGAATATTTACTTACCAAGCAAGTGCAAATTACTCGCAAAGTGATAGATGAAAAATTATTCCGGAAAGAATTTTTTCAAAAGATCCAATTAACTTTGAGAACCTAAAAGAGTTTGGGGAAGGAGCGTTGTTGAATTTCGAGTTCCGAAAATCTAAACAAATAATTCGTTTAATTGAAAATAGATAGGAAATAGCGGTAAGCATTGTTTTTATTCGATGGTATACTTTCAGAAATAACTTTATTTTTTTTTCTGTTTCGTAATTTTCGATAGATCTCATGAGCGCATAATAACCGGTTTGAGATTTGGCAAAGACAATATTTTTTTGTTAAAGATGTACAGTTGTAGAAGTCATTTTAGTTGTTTAATTTTTTTAATGATAATCATGATTATCTACTACAAGGACTGTTTTGAGTTCTATAAAATATTTCTTATTTTCTACATAGTCAGCCTAAGTACAGGTGAACTTTTTATATAGAATAATGTAACATTAACGATTCAAATTTTTAACAATGTCGCCCCTTAAATTCAATAAATAAATGACAATTGGAAACTTTAAACTTAAAAACTCAACAAAAACATTAAGTCCCAAGTAAGTATCCATCGCTACTTTGTGATCCAAATATATATCTTGAAAACATACGTTTAATATAAAAAAAAATAACTAGTCTTGCACATAAATACTGAAACAAAGAAAAGAATTATTTCTATTGCAAATAATATTTATTCAATAATATTACATAATATTAACAATAATTTTCAGCGGATTAAGCTCGGGAATAAGTACGAAACGTTCGTTTCCAACCAAGATTGCGTAGACCGAGCTTTATAACCCGACACCGAATCTTGCTGGAAGGACCATTCTTGATTATTGAACATGGTGTTGTTAAGGGACGTCACTACCTTCTCATCAATGGTATCTTGATACACATATTACAATTTGGACGTTTTCTCAAAAGCATGGCTCAGTCACTCCTTCATAGCTAATACCCCACCAAACCATCACAGAAGTCGGATAGTGCCCACGTTGGACTCTGTCGACTAATTGGGAAGCTTCCTTAGAGCTTTGAGCATAAATACGGTCATTTTGTTTGTTAAACTGCTTCGCTGAATTGTCAAAAAAATCTCATCCGTAAGCAAATTTTTTTTGTGACTTCCCTTTGCGTAGTTAGTAGTTGATTCGATTTTACCACCCTATTCTTTTTTAAATTATCAGTTAAGAAATGACCAGTCTCCGTCTTTGATAGGCTGCAAGTCCTAAGTCATCTTATAAAATACACGACATGGTTCTAAGTGCTGTCTTCATCTCCCGAGATAATATCTTTTGTTTTCAGACATGATTTGTTCGAATTCTTGCCCTCGCTGCTTTGACCACCTTTTTAACCGACTTCAAAAAAGGAGGAGGTTCACAATTCGTCGGTATTTTTTTTTATGTTTGTTACCTCAAAACTTTCGACTGGGTGAACCGATTTTGATAATTGTTTTTTTATTTGAAAGCTGGTCCTTCCCGTGTGGTCCCATTTTAATTGGTTTCAGATCTGACATCCACGAGAAAACGTTACAGTCTTAAATTTTCTATACATATGTATAGCAAAGTGGATGATAAATTTACGAATAACTCAATATCGCGCCAACCGATTTAGATGATTCTTTTTTATTGGAAGATACTTTGATGAGATACTTTGGTGAGAGTTTGGTTAGGTTCAGATTACGGAATCCATGACAAAGAAACGGAACTCTTCAATTCTTAGGAACAAATTAACGATACTCGGCCAAATCTTTTTATGCTATCCGGATATTTAAGTCATCTACCATAACATAGTTATGGTCAAAAAATTTGATGATCAATGGGACTCCTTAACGACTTACAGTAAGGGTGCGATCTGTGGCAGAATTTCTAACTGTCTGTAATGTTAGTGTACTTCAAGTTCACTAAAAAACAATAATTAAAAAAAAATAACAAAAAAACAACCGACTTCAAAAACACTATTCCAAAACAATAGATATAATGTGCACTAAAATTATATAAAATAATTGCGTATTTTTATACAATCTAATTAATTAATCTAATTCTAGTTACGATTATTAGTGCTATGTTACACGTTATTCGGCTTGTTTTGGTGCTACACTTTTATGTAAGGTGACACGGAATCCTTATTTTTTACTAGTCCGTGACTACAATAAACATCAAAATGATGATGTATACTGCTAGAATGTAACAAATTTTTGGTATTAAGTAATAAATGGCATTATCTGTATAATATTTCCAATAATCGTATTGTTCGTTTCATTTGAACAGTCTAGTTTATGCAAGTGGGTTTGCATCTCAATGAGGCGATGGTTAGCGCTGATTGCGATATATTGGTATTCGATTTGCGTGGTCCACGAGGAAATTAAACTTCATTTCATATTGGAAGGTCTTTGCTTTTAATACCAGTTAACAAATTATAATAAACTAAATATTCTAATAAGTCAACTTCGACAAGGCAAGACAAGGTGGGGTAGTTTCTTTACTTATTGTTAAAAGTGTATGTTTGCTAATTTCTTGGCCTTTAACATCATTAGATATATCATAAAAAATTTGCAATTTATCTTGCTGGAAGAAATGGTAATCTGTTTCATAATACATTTATCATTGATAATATTATATTTATCGTTGTTTAGCTCATTCATTTACCAACGAGTGTTAAGAGTATAATAACATACCACCAATAAAACACAGATCAAAATATCTATAAAAAAAACTTTATTATGTGTTTTTTAAACTGAAATACTTAAAATTTCTGTAAAATTTATACGTAGGTTGTGTTAGTGCTTGTTGTGAACGACTTAATCACCTGACGTTGCGTAGAGATGTCGCTAGATTGTGGGTCTTCTATCGCAATTACCACTTGGAGTGTTCACCTGATTCCTGCTGCCGAATTTCACCTCAAGCCACGCCACAAATTAGGATATCATCCCCACCATCTGGATTTGTGGCGTTCTTCCACAGTGCGGTTTTCAATGATCTTTTTTCCACGTACAACAAAGCTGTGGAATGAGCTTCCTATAGCGGTGGTTTCCGGGACGATACGACATGGGTGTCTTCAAAAAAACCTGCAAATTAACTTTCTTTAAAGGCTTGCAACGGTGCTGTAAGTTCTCTAGTGTTGCAAGAGAATGTGGGCGGCGGTGATCACTTAACACCAGGTGACCATACGCTCGTTTTTCCTCCTATTCCATAATAAAAATGGATTAATTTAAAGCGTATGATAGTTAATTGATCAATCACGCGATCATGCGCAAGCGTGCCGCGTCCATGATGCGCAGGCTAATGAGTAGTACCAACACTCTTCTCAGCGCATTGGCCAGGAAACTAGATAGTCCTCTCTGGAGGTGCTGGGGGGGTGCGCACATAGGCGCCAAGAGGCTCCCTCGGGTTTTTTAGTTATAGTTTTTAGTTATAGAATTAGTTGTTAAGCTAGAAATAAGTACCTACTAACATAGTTTTAAGTTATTTGTCATACTAACACAGTTATGGGTCTAATGGCCTGAAATAAAAGTTTATTTTATTTTTTATTTTTATTTTAATAATCAGGACACGAGCTTGAAAACTTATCCGAAGAGTTCAGTATTGTTTTCTTCTTGTTCCCGAGAAAAATAAAGGTGTTCGCAGAGTTGGGAGATAAAACTTTTATTCTAGTTTATAAGTTAGGATTAAATCGTTTCCGCTTGGATCGTTTTCATTATAAACAATTAATATAATTTAACTGTTCTTTTTTAAACACTCATAAATTCTACGGACTAGGAAAAAATTTCGCTGTTAATGGCTTAACAACTGTCTTTGGCGCTACTAATGCTAACATGACCCCGATATTTATTAGAAAAGTATGAAAACAAAATGGATATAATTTCACACTGATGACATAGTTGAAAAAAAAACTTTTACAGATACTCACTCACCTCAGCTGAAAGACGTCCACTGTTGGACAAAGTCCTCAAACATCTCCACGACGATCGGTAATGCGCTGCCAATCTAACCTTCTCGGCGATCTTGACCAGATTATCCGTCAATCTTGTGTGACCTACCAATACTGATTTTTACGGCTCCAACGGGCACCTGCCTTGCCCACTTCCGTTTCTTAATTCAAATTCAAATATTTTTATTCAAAATAGGATGTGAAATCACTTATTGAAAGTCAAAAAAAACTACCACCCATTCCAAAATGAATGCCTCAGGCCTGAGAAGAATGGGCGCAACAAACTCAGCGCGCTTTTTTTTTCATCAAAAATATGTTTTACGATTAAAGTAACATTTACAAAGTAACAAAGTAACATTGTACAATTAAACTTATTATTTAATAGCCTGAGGGCGGTCGCTCCATTCCCAATCTGTGGTATCATTAAGAAAGTCATCATCCGGGCTTTCGTTAATTAATTGATCCCGTCAATCACTCAAAGAACCAGAATCACTGACATTTACTGACACACATTTTTGTAAATATGTTGAAGAATTAAGTGCTCAGGACTTTATTGAATATTTTCAAAAAATATCGACTGAATAACATAAATTAAAAATTATTTTAATACAATGGAGCATTTATATTTTTATTTTATAATCACTATAAAGCTGTCGCGGCTATTCATTACGCTTAAATAGTAACTTACAGAATGTCTTTCGTAATGTCAGCTTTTGATCACTTCCTGACATTTCGTCACGGTCGAGCTTGCACAATGATCTACAATAATTTTTCATTTCTCATACTCGGAAAGTAATGTTGTTTTTATCTGATAATTGGGTGGAAAAAAATGCTGCTTCCCTCGATAGAGAGGGAAAAACTAATACAAATGACTTCCCACCTAAGGGCCGAATGATGAAATGAACTTTAAAAATAGAACTGCTTTCAGCTGTGAAGAGTTTCATGTAAAAAAAACTATTTAAAAAAATGCTGCGGCCATGTGACTTTCTAAACAGCCAGTGTGAACTTAGAGCAAACATTTTTGAATTATTGTCCTAATTACAATTAATTTTAAATAGATACTACTAATATTTTAATATATTATCAATATATATTTAAGATAAACAAATAGTTTTATTTTCCTCATATTCGAAATGAAAGGGGTAAAAGAATCAATACCTACTCGGACTATAGCCGCCTTCGCTGCGCTCGGGAGTCTAAACTCTAAATACCTCGGGAATTGATTCTTTCGACCCTCGTTTAACAATCTACTATTACATCATTACAAAGTAAATCTTTAGTTTTCAAATCATATTTCAAACGAATGGTATAACAAAATACCAATTCCCTGTCACAATCAGACTACAAAACTACGCAAGCGTCTCACAAATTACTATCATCATATACCTTGTAACAAAAGGACAATGAAAGCGTCCTCTTATCACGTCTTGTCCCTCGCACATTTCAAAAGCAAAAAGAGGACATATAAGCGACCTATGAACCCATTTCATTGCATTTAAGTATCCGCATTGGTTTTTACTAATATAAATAAGAATAAGCGCAAGTCACGAAAAGCCATTCAAATTTTACCGCCTAATGTATTTGTAAATAAACTTTGCGGCCCAAAAGGGTAGTGTGCAAAAACACAATGAACCCTCACATAATACATATTTGACTCCAATTTAACTCTTTGTAATTGTTTGAATCTAATTTAAATTATAAATGTTTGTGGTTCTCTATTTTTTCAAATGCGAGTTTTACAATTAAACGTAATTCTTGAGAGTAAATTAATATTGCATGGAAAAACAGATCGCACCTAAAACAGCTCTCCTGATATTAACTGTCCGCTAAAGCTATCCTTTCCATTCCGGGAAACTCTGATCGCGGGATATTCCTCAGAGAGCGCGATTTTAGCGCTCGCGCAGCGTTCTTTCAATGTGTATTATTTTAAGGGTAGCAATAGATTGATTATAACTAGGATGATTTGAGTGACTGTATCTGAAAGCTATTGAAACAAGCTAAAAGACCATGCAAAATAAACCATCTTATAAACAAAATAAGTGTCAGAACTTGGTGAGGGATTAGGGTGCCGTACGGGTCTTGCGGTTTTGGTGTATCTGAAAAGCTAGTGCCCTGGGGCACTGCCGATTTAAAAATGTAAAAAAGGAAGGTTGAAAAGATTTTTAGGTAGATAACTAGTACCATTTGTTCTGAATATCTTAAAATATTAATTTACGGAGAAAGTTTTAGACTCTAGGTTTATTATTATGAGTTTCTTTCCACTTTCCTATTTAAGTATAAAATGAGATTAATTTAAAATGATAAATGGATCTTCTTCGCTCGTTAAATGTGAATAAAATTCTGAAATAAACATAAAATAAAATTTTAAACTAACGGAAAAAGTGCATTAGCACTTTTTCCGTTAACGATCCCAAAAACAGAACCACATCAGAGAACATTGGGCTGACGAAATAAAATAGCAATAAAAGTAAATGTTCGCAGCCGACCCGGAGCTGAGCGAGTCGGATTAAATCAAACATTATTCGTCTTAACGAAATACGGCCGGGCTTATGATACTCAAATAGGGAGAGTAAATGGACATTGGACATATTATGGAGAACAGCTTACATTTTTCATAATAAAAAGATTGCTGATATAATATTTGACTGCCATAACTTATTTATAGACCATTAATACAATTTATTATTTAAGCTTCCTCACTGGGCGCAGCATACAGGTCGTTATCGATTGCCAATTCCGTGGCCATCTGGAGGGCAAAGCCAAATTGGCTTCAAAGAAACTGGGCGTCAGTAATAGAGCACGGCAATACTTCAAGCCGGCCCACATTCTAGCGCTGTACAAAGCGCAGGTCCGGCCACACATGGAGTATTGCTGTCATCTCTGGTCTGGCGCACCCCAGTATCAGCTCGATCCATTTGACCGCGTGCAACGCAGAGCAGCGCGAATTGTCGGGGACCCAGTACTCTGTGAACCGCTGGATCACTTGGCGTTGCGTAGAGACGTCGCTTCATTGTGTGTCTTCTACCGCATTTATCACGGGGAGTGTTCTGAAGAGCTGTTTTACCTAATTCCTGCCGCCGAATTCCACCTTCGCACGACACGCCACAAGTTAGGATATCATCCTCACCATCTGGATGTGTGGCGGTCCTCCACAGTGCGGTTTACAAGGAGCTTTCTTCCACGTACTACAAAGCTGTGGAATGAACTTCCTTGTGCGGTATTTCCGGGACGATACGACATGGGTACCTTCAAAAAAAGCGCGTACACCTTCCTTAAAGGCCGGCAACGCTCCTGTGATTCCTCTGGTGTTGCAAGAGAGTATGGGCGGCGGTGATCACTTAACAACAGGTGACCCGTACGCTCGTTTGTCCTCCTATTCCATAAAAAAAAAAATATATCAAGTATATACTTGGACTAATTTGTCAGGTCGTGACCATTGAAGCTAGTAATTAACATCCCCTTTGCATCCCGGGGCGTAAAAAGAATAGAAAAGTCCAAGGGCGTCATGAGAGGTGACTAAGGGCTTTTACCAGTGGCAGGCTCTTTTGCACAGCATGCCGGCTCGGTTATTGGTATTAGGTACCACAACGGTGCCTTTTTCTGCCGTGAACTTAAGATAGAAATTAATGGGCAAAAGAGTTAACATCTTATGTCTCAAGGTGACGAGCGCAATTATAGTGCCACTCAGAATTTTTAGGTTTATCAAGAATCTTGAGCGGCACTGCATTGTAAAAGGCAGCGTATCAGCTACCATCAGCTGAATATCCTGCTCGTCTCGTCCCTTAGTGTCACAAAAAAATATCGCAAATTGGCTGTGCGAAGCAAAAAGTTTCCCACAAAAGGCTATCTTATATATAAAATTCTCTTGTCACAATGTTCGTTCCCGTACTCCTCCGAAACGGCTTGACCGATTCTCATGAAATTTTGTGAGCATATTGAGTAGGTCTGAGAATCGGCCATCATCTATTTTTCATACCCCTAAGTAATAAGGGTTGTTCACCCTTAAAATTTTTTTTTTAATTTTGAACGAAATTTTTTGTTTTTTTTTTATAATGTGGCATTAAAAAATACATACAACTTCAAATTTTCACTCATCTACGTTCAACAGTTACTTTTGTATCGCGATTTTAATATCGGCAATACAACGTTTGCTGGGTCAGCTAGTAATATATAGAATGCCAGACGTATGATAAATAATTGAATTTATATATCCTTCTGTTTGTACTAGCTTACCTCTTTGTATAATATCTTATCCTAAAATCTTTGAACATTTGTTAGAGCGTACGTCACCCAATAGCATTGACGAAAACAAAACATATTATAACAATGTTAAGACCGTTGATTACTTCCCTATCGCCTTAAGCTCTTGTAAACAGTTGGAATAAACTTAACTAAACAGTAAACTGTATTTCCTCTTGGATTATGTTCTCGCTTTTCAACATACTCGACCGTGCCACGCAGATATTTAATAGTGCTATCTACGAACTAGCTGACTTATGTAGATAACCCTTCTCTTCAAAACTTTATCACGTGAGTATGTCGTTATATTGCTAATAGTTTCATCTAAACTTATGCGGTTCTTATACTGGAAATATGACTGCATTGCCATATGCTCCTGTACCGTGTAATCACACCTCGCAAAAAAATTAAAAATAAATAGGGTGTGGGTTTGATAACGGAATGAAAACCGGAATACTTCAAATTTTTTACTTTTTATCCTTATTTTTTATGTAGTACAAGTACAATTTCGGAATCCTGTTTAAGGTCGCCAACTTTTGATGGTCCTTGCAAAGTCGATATATTTTGAAAATGTTGAATTCATAGTTAGCTAAAAAGTGTTATTTATAAAAAAAAATGGGGCAATTGTGTTATTATTTAAAGTTATGGAGACACATTTCAAATGGACAAAAATAACTAACTATACAAAAATCACCAAAAAAAGGGTCAAAAAATGGAGGAAATCTGCCTTTTTTTTGTTTAATGCCCATAATTTCTAAATATCCATCCCATGTGGATTTTTTCCTGATATTGTTTACCATCTCTACTATCGTCCCGGCTTGACTTTGAATTTTGGGACATCCTGTGTGTAAAATTTTCACAATTTTAAATATTATTATGTTTAAGTCTGATGATTTGACTGACAGGAGGTATCAGTGGAATATTAAACGTTAAAGACATTATTTAGTTTCCACCATGTTGTTATTGAATTTGAATTTGATCCGTAATTTCATCGATGCTATGCTTAGCTGGCTTACGACAACAGCATCTTTTACTGTCTGTATGGAGAGGTATTCTAATGTTTTGGTTTGGAATAGTTTATACTAGACAAAGTAGCCAATAATTATCATTAACATAAACTCGCAATGGCATCTACTAGGCTCCGTAAAATTGCTAAATCTTTTAAAGTGGATTGTGTTAAATTCTATAATAAACTCCCAAATGATATTAAAATATTACCAATTAAAAGTAATAGTTGTATCGTTAAAAATAAAATATCATTTAAGGCCTATTATAATGTGAAAGATTATTTGAATGATAAAGATAGTTGAGATGTTTCTAAATATGTTGTCAATGAATATTGTTATACTAATTAATTAATATTTAATCTTATATATAAAATTCTCGTGTCCCGGTGTTTGTAACCAAACTCCTCCGAAACGGCTTAACCAATTTGTTTAAAAATTTGTGTGTATATCGGGTAGATCTGAGAATCGGCCAACATCTATTTTTCATCCCCCTAAATGATAAGGGTCACACACCCCTAATTTTTTTTATTTAATTTTATTATGATTGAACATTAAAAAATACATACAAATTCAATTTTTCACCCGTCTACGATCAACACCTATTATTGTATCGCGATTTTAATCTTCCATCCACAGATACGTAATAGAGTTGCAAGATGGCAATTGAATATAATGATTATTTTAGTACAATAAATTTTATGTACCATATATTTGGTAGGTCTAAGAATCGGTCGTCACCTATTTTTTATACCCCAAAAATTTTAATTATTGAATATGTTTTATTACTTTATATTACGGCAATACAACGTTTGCTGGGTCAGTTAGTGACTTATAAAGTTTTACAGTGAATAAAGATTTTTTGAATTGAATTAAAGTAAGCCTTAAATTTTGTAAATGAAAATGAATATGATACATTCATGAGATTGTAAGTTCTTACTATACTGCCAAACTCGGTACTGGAGAGTAGTCTAATCCTAGTTCAAATACCTATAAAATGTTTATCGTGGGTATACAAATATCCATTTATGACGTCATTTAATCATTATATTCCCTATTGGTCGTCTTATCATATTTCTTCACTCTGAAATATATTAAAACTTTTCAACATTCAATTAATTCGATATTTTATATAGCTTCTAAATATATTATGAAATTACAAATTTAAGTTCTTAACAGCTTGTTATTTTTAAGTGATTTAATTTAAGTGACTTCTAGGTACTTCTGGTTCATACCAAGATTTACGATAGATGCGTCACGGACGGTTGGCTCAGTTGGGACAAACTCCATGAGGCGCGGGTTCAAATCCAGCATCGTGCAATTTGGTACAAATGAATTTATTTAATCAAGTTCTTAGTGTCATTGTTCTTTATTTAGATTAAGGTTTAAAGTCAATCATTTTGTGGAATAGTTATTTATGCAACTGTTGTGTCATAAGGGGTATCACATGAGTGTTTTAATATCTAATTATCAACAGTTGCATACAAGACTTTATCTACACCCATAATATGAGTCCCCTATAAAAGATTCTGAAACAGTTAGAATCTTTAATAGAGGATAGGTGTAGATAATATATTTTTGGTAATATGTCTTAAAGCGATTGAATAGCAAAATCATCGGTGGCACAATAATTCGAACTGTTAACTTTCACCATGGAGCCCCTAGTTCGATCCTCGGCCGCCAGCAATGTGGTTTCGGTTACAAGAGAGTATGGGCTGCAGTAATCTCATACTATCAAGTGACCCGTATGCTCGTTTGTCCTCCTCATCCAAGATTTCAAGAATCCTGAGCGGCACTGCATTCTTATGGGCAGGGCGTATCAAATACCATCAGCTGAACGTCCTAATCATCTTATCCCTTAACATCTTAAAAAAAAATAAAAAAAAATTATAGAAACATAACATTATTAATAACTTTTATTCAGTATATGTTTATTTAGGATCGATCGTGGTGGAAATCTTTGAGGGTTGCCTTTGTCCAGCAGTGGACGTCTTCCGACTGATGATGATGATGATGATGTTTCTATAATTATTGTAATGGAATGCGTTGCGATTAAAAATAACAGAAAAATAATAGAATATTTAATAAGATATTACATTTTACGACATTTTTAATCCATTATGATAAGTATTTGCATAAAAAATATGTGATCTTTGTCATTATTTGTACAGAGCGCCGTGAAATTTTCGGATTCAGAGCTCTTCTATTCGAACGAATCTCTAAGAATTAAGGCAGGAAAAAGCTAATAAAACCAAGAAACAAGCTGTGCTACATAACAAATGTCTGTAGAGTCGCGGGGCGGTAACGTCGCAGAATCTTGCAACGTTAATGTGATTCTAACACAGACCCGAGGGACGGGTGAAAAATATGTGTGAACCCAAAACATTTATCTTTCTCCTTCAGAACCGTAATGCTGATATTTAAAGTAATGGAATAAAATGTTAAATTAAAAAACAACTAGGTATTAACAAATATGAAATGGGGAGGACATCTGCTGTCGCCGTATCGACAGTTTTGTGAGTATGAACCTATTTTTATGTGTGTCATAACGTTAGAGTAGAGACAGATCCTCTTATGGGATGGCTTCCTCTACCTTTGTAAGTATAGGTTTCATAACGTAAGAGTGGAGACCGATCGTCTTATGGTATGGCTTCCTCTACCTATGTAAGTACAGGTCTCACAACGTTAGAGTAGAGACAGATCGTCTTATGGGATGGCTCCCTCTACCTATGTAAGTACAGGTCTCACAACGTTAGAGTAGAGAGAGATCGTCTTATGGGATGGCTCCCTCTACCTATGTCAGTACAGGTCTCATAACGTTAGAGTAGAGACAGGTTGTCTTATGGGATGGCTTCCTTTGCTGTTCGTGGGTAACGTTAACGGGCAAAATGCCCAAGAGCGAGTACCGATTACGAAGGCTAATCTATGACTGATCTGATTCTTTAACTGAACTGATTGTTTATAAATCCCGACATAACACACTAATGAATAAAATCATTTTTAAAAAGAAAACTCTTTAAAAAGTTTTACATTTAAATATGTACTACTTTCCGTTTTCCTCTTTGCACAATATAATGAGATTAAATAAAAAACACTTGGATAATATCTGATTGTGTACGATTTATCCACTACTTGTAAACGACTTACATAACTTACTTAATATACGTTTCAGCATCCACGGCTATTGGAAACCATTTGATAAAGTTGACAATGGAAACGGATAAATAGTGCTGACTGAAAATCGCCTAGCACCCAAAATTTTGTAAGTTTTTTATTTTTTTAAACAATATCACCGTATGATACCATACAATTTAATTAAACAGATTTTGACAAAGATTTGAGTTTTCTTTAGTGTTAATTCCGCCAATATTTGTCTTTAAACAATTCGACACGTGTTTCGCCTCTACATGAGGCATCCTCAGGACGTGTTGTCTCGCCAAAATCTGGCACGAGACTGAATCAAGTGAGCCGGAAGCCGCTCTTTTATAGCCTCGTCCCATGAAATGACGCGCTGTGATTGGTCGGCTATTGTGACGTATTACCCCCGGAATATATACGCAACAAAGGTGATGGGACTAAATTTGTTTGTTCATTCAACAATGTGAACATGTTATTTTTGTGTTTTCTTATTTCTAATATTATTTTCAAATCATTTGTATAATTATGGATATCCGCAAAGTAACGCCTACATCAATAAATTTTCTATTTAATTAAAGGCTTTATTGTTACATATAACTACAGATGCTTCAATTAAATGAAACTAGAGATTCACTCTTAAATGAAAAGCACTTCAATAGCAATTACACAAATGAGACTAACGTTATGCAAATTACACATCCCCTTATATTTTAGCTAGTATTTGCGAAGATCAATCAATTTACAATTTAATTTATTGACTAGTTACACTTGGGGTGGAGACAATGGGTACTTGGGGTCCGTAAGCTCGAACATAAACAAAAGAGTTACCCAGATGCCTTATAGATTCGATAGGTGGTGTTTGTCAGAAAATTGGTTTAGCTATTATAAGTAAACTCGACGAACAGTTGGGGCAGTAAAGTCCTCGATTGCAAACACGTACCGAAAGACGTAGTGTTGGCAGTTGTAAGAGACAAGATGGACCGAAGATTGCGGATATTAGAAGTAGTGCGGCTGAAATCAAATAGAATTAATCATGTTTCTTCTTCGGCATTGCACTGCACATTGCAACCTTAATATTTTTTTTAAATAGTTATTATTAGGGTACCTCAAAAGGATAAACGGAATCCTTACAGGATCATTTTGTTGTTCATTTTTCTGTCAAGACCATTTACCTCAGCAACGCGTGAAGGTATCGAGCTTAAATTTAAATGAAATTTCAAGTATACAGTCCACACAGTACGATTTACAGGATGTTACAAAACTACCCGTAAAGCCAAAAGTAGGTTAAATGGGGCCTTATATCGAGTCCATTCACAATATTTACGAACCGAACGCTGTATAACATACGCCAAAAATTATTATTATTTTCACTGATGTGCAAACCCTATTTCAGTAAAACTAAAGAATAAATTACGAAGAATGTACCTACATTTCTACCTAATTCACGCAACGAAAAACATTTTAAAAGACCTAACCTAACGAAACAACCTAAACGAACACTTACTTTTTGATAATAAACGTCAAATTTACAGAAACGGCTCAAAGTGTGCTCCGCCATGCTCAATACAAAATCTCGCTCGTCGGGATATGGCTTGTGTGGCATTTCGCATCATCATCGGTGTTATTGATGCGAAAACCGATCCAACACGCTGTTCCATCTTGGCAACCGTTCGGCAATCGGAGAAATACACTTTGTGCTTGCTGTAAGCCAGTACTTGAGTAAAATGACATCCTTGTTGCATTGGCATTGAGGTAGCAAACATTTATGAATAAAAAATAGAAAAACTATTAAAGTAGACAATTATTAGGTAAAATAGGTACGTAGGCCTCTCTGTTTAATAATCTGGTTCCCTGAAATTACAGCTTACAATGACAGGTTGACAAAATTTTTGGCTGATTATTTTGGATGTTATGGGTAGCGATTAAGTAGTAAAGCGAATATAAACGAGTAAATATAAAGAATCGAGTACGAAGATGATACGGTATTCATCTTAGTTCAGGTGTAATTGGCGTGCGATGCGAGTGGAGGCGAGAGCGGGCGATCACTCGACCAGTCAGTCAGGGAAGAACTATCGAGCAAGGCGATTGTATCACACGCGCATGCCGGAAACACCACGTTCTTATTACATAATCATAAGGCTTTGCCTGTGTACCAACCTGCTAATTTACTAGTGTTTTACTTGCTGTCTTGTTCAATACCCACAACAATCAACGAAAATCCTGACTTTAACCTGACCGGCCTTTGCCCCGTTATATTGAATTATTATTAAATTAATTTACGAGTCATTGAAACGCGATGGGTTCTACAATATGAGTGATAAGTAACTAGCACGTAAAGCTACTTGGTTTCTGTCTTACATAACCGAAGTCTACGGATGTGTTTAAAATAATAATATCATTTATGATTCGATAAACTTATTACTATTCATAGCCGATACTAGAATGAAGCGGTCTTTTTTGTTGTTTTCAAGAATATTGCCTTACCTCGTAACAAACTTAAGGGTCCTAATCCGCTTTCTAACTCAAGCTTTTACTTGCCTTATGACAGAGAGCTTTAAACTTCGTAGAACATTGTGGAGGAAGTTTAAATCTTCCTTTGCTCACATTTGATAATTGAACGATCTTGTTTTGTATCGTCTTATCTCGCAGATTTGAGATAATTAAGTCGTATTCGTGAATATATCATTTTTTGCAAATGTAATAATTTTGTTTTTGTAAAATATCTTATCACAGGTAAAATAAAATTTCTGAGTGTTTGTTACAATTACATTTTCATATTAACGAATTACTTACGAAGAAATTTGTAAATCATAGAAATTTTGTGATTTTAAAGATAAATAAACAGTCTTTGATACTTTATACGTCTAGATAGAGCCTCTAGCTGCTAGATAACCGATGAAAACAGGCCAGGTTTATTACTTTAGTGTGCATGACAAGCTACGTTTTACGCTCACGATTTGTATGTCACTTTGTGTTAGTGTGCGGGCATTGCTCAAAATAGAGGTTACCAGTCAAACTCAATGTTTTCCGACGTTTTTGCAGCTGTCACAGTCTATCTAGACGTATATATCTAAGTATAAAGGTATAAGAAAAATATACAGAAATAATTTAAAACCCACATTTATGACGAGTATTTTGCTTGCAATTTTATCAACCACGGCGTCAATGTCATAAAGTCAAATCAAACAACTCCACACTTGTTTTGTAAATTTGCGCTCACGACTATGTTCATTAAGGTCCACGCCTTTATAAATCTCTTAATTCATTAAGTTTTTATCTAATGAAAGAAATACCAGAGATAAATAAATAAAACATAACTACATTCCTCTTGTTATTATCTTTAAAACTAGCCCTTGTAAGTAACAAAATAACATAACAATGTCATGGCACTTTATTGTGACTCAATAAAAAACAAACGACTGTCAATGTTGCTATCGCTACCCGAATGTATCAGTCATAACATCGTGATTATATTGTTGATACAGCATTTTAGATTCACGTCAGATATGTCGATAATGTAAGCTGTGTCTGTAGACAGAATGTGTACGTTATACCTACATCAATCATCCTGACACGACTCCAGGTAGTTCGTCTAAATGGATTATAGGAAGTTGCAGCCACTCCCGGATCTCGTCATACGTGATTTTCAGATATTCCTGCCCATCATTTTATCGTCTGTGAACCGTTTATTTTGACTGAAATGTTTCCATTTTGATTCGAATAATGGATTTTGTGTTTCGTCAATGTTTATCAAATGTTTTATTTGGAATATTGGGCCATTTTGATACAAGTACGGAAATTATGACATTACGTTCGCCGAAAAATAATAATTCTGCACATGCATCGAAATAGAACAACCAAAAAATAACTGAAATATAGTTTGATCATTATAGATGTAATAGTTATTACAGTTTGAACAATTGCTCGATATTGAACGTTTTAAATGACAAATTAAAGGTTTGGTTCTAGACTATGTTTACTTCTCATGGCGGTGTTTGGACCTCTGGTTTTTCTATATTTAAGGGTGATGAATTCTTCACATAAAGATGGACCCGGGTTGTGATTAAAGAGATCATTCAGAGACTCCGAAAAAACCAGGACTCTTGAAGGACTGGCATACTCTTCGCATGGAAAAAATAAAAAGGATTAATGCGGAAAGTAATAATTTTCCTTATGTGGAAACTTCTACTTACTAAGCAAATGAGTAATTGCGCTTGCGTTACTTCTTAGTGCTTTGCAAAAAACCGTAGCGAATACCATTGTCTCGCATAATATACTTTTTAAATATTTATTCATTTGTTAGTACACTATTTTGAAGATTTTCTTTATAAATATAGCATTGTTGGTACAAAATTGCGGTTTAGAAGATAGGCCCGCTTACAGGCGAAATATAATAAATACAAATTAATATAAATATTGCGTACCCGAAGGTTTACTATTTGGAACCCTGAAAATGTAGATATTAAACATAATATTACCTAAACAAATTGGTTTTTTTTTTTAATAACAGCAAAGTAGACCTTTACGTGAGATTTTTTACTATTTCAAAATAACGTAATATTTCACTTACGTAACTTGCGTTTGGACAGTCTTGCGCACTTGCTATCTCTTTTACCTGGCATTGTTGCTAAAGGGATTTTTTTATAACAATAAGGGACAAGTCGAGCTGGACGTTCAGCTGATGTTTATTGATACGCCCTGCCTATTACAATGCTGCGCCACTCAGGATTCCTGAAAAACCCAAAAATTCGGAGTGGCACTACAATTGCGCTCGTCACCTTGAGACTTAAGATGTTAAGTCTCATTTGCCCTGTAATTTCACTAGCTACGGTGCCTTTCAGACCGAAACACGATAATACTTACACATTTCTGCTTCATGGCACAAATAGACTCCGTTGTGGTACCCATAATCTAGGTGGCATCCTGGGCAAAGGAGCCTCCCACTGGTAAACCACGGGATTACCACTATTTAAGCCTATACAGTTTCAATTCACTTTGAATGTATCCCCTCAAATGCATACAAACAAGCATACAATCTGAAAAGCATTCATAAGCGGTGATAATGCACAGATAACAGATAGATACAGTAAATCTAAGACATACTTGCAAGACGAACCGGCCTGTGAAATTGGGAGACACTCCATATTGCGGTTTAATCAAGGTCAGTTAATATTACCCATAATATATATAATATAGTTGCCAAGCCACTTATAGAGATTCTAACTAGGATGAATCAAGTCTATCAGAGTGCCACCAGAATTAAAGAGGTTACGACATGATTTGGAATAATGAAGTCCATATAAAAATGACCTTTCCATCGACGGCTGCCCTAGCAAAATTTCTTAGGATTCTTTAGCCACATAGCAAAAAAACAGATCTCTTATAGATTCGTCATGTCTGTGTGTCCATCCGTATGTCAAAGCCACTCTTTTCATCCACCCATACGTGTGAGGTGTTTATGGATAGGTCTTCAAAATTGATATTTACGTTTATAATATATTTTTTTTCTGAACTGAATAGTTTGCGCGACACACATTTCCAAATTTGTCAGATGTGTAACGTGATTGTGTCCCCGCCTGTAACTTTTAAAAAAGAAGTGATAAAACTAAAAAATATATATTATGATTTACATTACCATGCAAACTTTCACCGTAAAATTGGTTTGAACGAGATCTAGTAAGTAGTTTTTCTTTAATTCGTCATAAATCGTTACAACGAACTACTTTCATTTTTTTTTATTTTGTCGGCCATGTTTTTTTGCGTTCGAGTGCCTAAAATAGGTTTATAGAAGGGCTAGCTACTATAAGTCACATCAGCTTTATCGAAGAGATAATGAGCGTTTTAACTCTAATATGCGATTATGAATACCATTAATTTAACAAGCGTATATTAGCGATGTTTTAAATCCCCGCTAAGTCATTATGAATAAGACTAAGATAGTCTTTAAGCACACTTTTGCCGTACAACTATCAGACTCGAAACAAATATTTATATGTATATAGAACGTCATTGGTTACGAGTATTCAAATCTCTATTCCAACGTTATGCCACAACACAAGCAAAAAACGACTCTGTTTTTAATAAAGTCGGATCACGCACAAAATTCGTCCGAATTCTGTGGACATTTCAATATCGGTAGGATTAGAAGCCTGTTTAAACATCAGTATCAATGTTCCTGCACCATATTGGAAAACAAACTGTCTGCTCTCATAAATCTCACATCAACCGCAGAAAAGTATTTCCATTTATCTGTTTTTTAACGTAAGTACATCGGTAAGGAAATAAATATTTATTTAATTAAATTTTATGTAATAAAATGAATATTTATATGATATTCCTTGGTTGCTTTTTTTATTACTGTTAGATGTAATTTGTAATTTTTTCTTCTAATCTTTATCATATATCTTACAAAGATTAAGGTAACATTGATCGATTACTAAGTAATTTATTTACTAATTATATTTGGTATTACCATGTATTACCCACTGCTGGGCAAAGGCAAAATAAATTGCAAACCCTTAAATCTTATGAGGATTATGTTAGCCGCTAAAGTCTGCTATCCCAAGAAATCGCCAAAATAGTTGAAACCATTTCTTGATGGTTTATATAAAACTTTTATTTTTACAAAAAATAATTAAATATCTACAGAATATGAGAAAAAAAAACTTCATGTTTTCATGACATTTCTATTTTTTATAGACAGTTCGAAAAACAATCACCAAAATATTTATATAACCTTTTACACTTGGAGCCATGCTTAATGAATATCATTCAATCTAGATAAAAATTGTACGAAATCTAATAAATTGCTCACCAATACTATTAAACATGACATAGTTTTTTTAGTTTGGTAAAGAAAATTGTATTATATTTGTAATAAATTAAAAATTCTTCTAATTCTGAATTAAAACTATGGCGATCTTGGGCGAGAGAGGTAACCTAGCACCGCTGGATTCCTCGAGGCCGTTGGCTCGGTCCCCAGCCTTGAAGTTTTATTACTATTACAAAAGGAAAAGAACAATTATCTTTAAGGTTTTTAACCATAGAGTATCTACAGTGTACACAATGGGTACCAAATAAAAACAAATTATTAACTTTACATAAACAGTAACTTATTTAAGTAGTTTACCGCTGCGCTTCGTAAATTGTCGTTATCAACTTATCTATTTCACACTTAGTTTTATCACGAACTTAGATCATTAATACATCTAGATAGGCTATGACAGCTCTGAAAACGTCGAAAACAATTGATCTTATAGTTAACCTCTATTTACTTGCTGTAGCTTTTTGATTTTAGCTTGTTAATTTCTAATTATTATAAGTTTTTCTTACATATGCAGCACCGCATATATTAACACTATATATATTTCAGCAATATATTGGCTTTTAAGGATAACGGGATGAACATAAATTTTGTCTTTTTATGAGTTTGATCTTTCTCTATTCTGATTGATGTGAATTATATTATGGCGGCAATGCATCCTGAAAAAAAAGTGTACATTAATCTTCTTTTTCACTCGTTCTCCTTGCGAGCGTTCCTGTCTCTTTCGGAGACACCCTGCGCCTATGGTTATAATACTTGGGCTCCTCGACCCTTGCTGAGCTTAGCTGCAAAGGCTTTTGAGATACCAGCTGCATATAGGAGTTTTTTTTATGACAGTGACAGTAAGAGACGAGGCGAGCGGGACGTTCAGCTGATGGTAATTGATACGTCCTGCCCATTACAATGAAATGCCGCGCAGGATTCTTGAAAAACTAAAAATTTTGAGTGGCACTACAATTGCGCTCGTCACCTTGAGACATAAGATATAAAATCTCGTTAGCCCAGTTATTTATTTATCCCTTCAGGCCGAAACACAGTAATGCTTACACATTACCACTTCACGGCAGAAATAGGCGCTGTTGAAGGTACCCATAATCTAGCCGGCATCCTTTGCATAGGAGCCTCCCATTGCTAAATTTTTAGTCATCAGTGATTTTTTATCTAAGTCAGACTTATGGCCGGGCCATAACCAGGACAGCCTACACAAGTAAATATATTTCTCTCTTCTCCTCAAGAAAAAAATAAAATAGTCCATCCGACTTATGCTTACAAGAATTCGAAACCGACGCTGCGCGGCACAGACTTAGATATTTCATACATTGATTTATTTTGTTAAGATGGCTTGATGCCAGAAACGAACTATTGAGATATCCACTAAAATAAATGTAGAGATGGAACAATGTAAGGAAAATATTTACATGAAACGTTTTATTTTCCTACATCAAAGTAGGTTGGGTTTTTGAGATATATTTCAATCAAGAGTTTTCAAGATACGAAAATATAATTGTGTAAATTACCTAAAATATATAGAGACTTTCCATTCTTTAGTAATTTAAGTTGCATTTAGTTTTTTTTTAAATATCCTATAAAAAAAAATTAATTATAAAATATAAAATCGCCGTCGAGTTAAGACTACGCGATTACATACATACGAAATACATACCATATTCTTATTGTTAAATTTATAAAGTAATAAATTTTACATTATACATATATATAATTATAATGTCTTTAATATATTTTGGTGAATTTTACTATGACTGACTCTCTTGATCAAGCAGTTGACGTTACCCGTACAAGTGTTACATATCAGAGCGTTACAATTTAGACGCATTCAATACCAAAGATATAAAGTGCTCAGCGCACCTGAAAAAGTGTTCAATTCAAATTTATATAATTGCATAAAAGGCAGTTTATGCAGTTAAAGCCAGAATTTCCCGAAATCTTGGAAACAAAAACAAAAACACGAGAGAAAGTTTTCCGCTAGGATTCTTAAGAGTACATTAAAAAATAAAGGCATTTTATTTGTAATAGAACTTATGGTCAAACTAAGTATATAGAGAGAAAGTGAAAAAATGTAACTATGTTTATTCATTTTCGTACAGCACTAGGTATTTTGACAGAAGTCAAATCTATGGTTACATAGTTCCTATTACTTCAAGTTTTTATATGTGATTTTTCGCAATTCAAGAAAAAGTTCTGAGGTTGTCATAATCACTTTTAGAATATGAGATTAGCTTAATTGTATTAAGTTCCAAATTGATGTAAATAAATTTGTAGTTATGTCTTTTCGTGATTGTGAATTTTGGCCTATCATAAAGCCGGCATTAAGTGTATGTTTTTCATATTTAATAGATAAATGTGTGAGTTTGGTGACATCGATTTCCATAGTAAAATGACATGATGCCCCTTCTACTAGTTTTTTCTGTTCTGTGGTCCATAACATCAAAAATACGAAACGAAACCAATGTATAGAACGTCATTGAACGAAACGCATCACTATTATAAGACGAAAGTCGTAGTATATTCATTTATTAACTATTCCAATAAAAGAGTTTTAATGAGAACGATATTAAAAAGACCCAAGCTGATTTATCGAAGATTAAATTCGAAATTAAAGTTTTCATTTAATATTGACTGATATTTGAACTGGAGTATAGAGAGTATAAACGAATCGAATTCATTTGTAATAATAAACAATTTTCTAGAACAATGCATAGGTATGTTTCCCAAAGTCCTGAAGAGCAAAGACTTACTTAAATCTTAGATCTAGTCTAGATACACTGTGACAGTTGTAAAAACGTAAAAAAAATTGATGTTGACTGCTAACCTCTATTTTGAGCAATACACACACACTGACACAAAGTGACATACAAATCGCGAGTATAAGACGTAGCTTGTCACTCACACTAAAGTAGTAAACCTGGCGGATTCATCGGTTGTCTATTTAGACGAAATACAAATTATCTAAGATTTCAACCTTATATTCAGGTAAAAACGTTAAAGAAAGAAAGAAAAGAAAGAAAAGAAAGAAAAGAAAGAAAAGAAAGAAA